>CAMXCT020005524.1:0-14873 GCA_947184155.2 Cladocopium goreaui
CCCAACAAGAAACAAAATCATCTACAAAACAGCTTCCTCCGACGGGCCCAATTCTGGGTCCGGGAAACATTCTCAAAACCGGCTTCGCTCAAAAGGGCCTCCCTAGTTGCCCTTCCGGCCGCCATAAGCCACAAAGCTTCATTGAAACCAAAACGTTGCGCTTCTGCAACCTTGATACAAAAAAACTTCAAAAAATGAACCGAAACACGGTCCCAAAAATGGGACCGCCTGGCGGTCCCATTTTTGGGACCGCATGCACTGCTTAGTAAAAGAACAAAAGAAAAGCACTTTCACGGTCCCATTTTTGGGACCGTCTGGCGGTACCAAAAATGAGACCGCAAAATCGCAAAATCAACAAAGGCCGACCCGTGCAACGAACAAAACATGACAACTGCGTTTAGTTAAGCAACAAGCATATAGAGTTGGAACAGAGGAGGCCCGCACATGCGAAGCCTGATTTCAATTGACTTTCCGGCCCCAGAAATGGAACCTGAAAGCGCACATGTGGTATCAGCTGTCTCCGTTCCCTTGCTCCAATGCGGCGATTGCAATGCAGCACCGCCCAGGCAACATTCACCAATCCGTCGCTACTCCGCCTACTCCGCTACTCCGTGGTATGTTTTAATTCAATTACCCAATGTAATTGACACGATATCGAAACGATGGCGGAGTAAGAGAGCCTTCAATACTTCACCTTCCCACATCTTTCCCTAAGCAGATTCTTACTCCATCCCGTTTTACCATCCCGTTTTAAATTAATACTATTAATTAATAACGGGATTGACTGAAAAGATCATAATTCATGTTCTTTCTGGGCTGCAAACTTCGGTAGGAGTCTAGAGGGGCAAGGGAGGCCAACAAGGGGCAGTAAAGTATTCAATACAATCATTCAAATGGAAGCCGCCACCTTCGCGAAAACCCACAAACTCTCAACAGCAAGAAACACTTCAAGCAATCACCTAAGGCTGCAAAAGGCTGATGCGCCTTCTTTCAGCAGCAAACAATCAAGCCACCAGACGAAACGAAATAATAAAAAGCTACCTTCAACTGGGTTCAAGCAGCAATCGATATGCACCCCGCTTGCCCCAACAAGACAACAAATCATCTACAAAACACTTCCTTCCTCCTCACTCCGGGGCCCAATTCTGGGTCCGGAAAACCTTCTCAAAACCGGCTTCGCTCAAAAGGGCCTCCCTAGTTGCCCTTCCGGTCGCCATAAGCCACAAAGCTTCAGTGAAACCAAAACGTTGCGCTTCTGTAACCTTGATACCAAAAATTTCAAAAAATGAACTTAAACACGGTCCCAAAAATGGGACCGCCTGGCGGTCCCATTTTTGGGACCGCATGCACAGCTTAGTACAAGAACAAAAGAAAAGCACTTTCACGGTCCCATTTTTGGGACCGTCTGGCGGTACCAAAAATGAGACCGCAAAATCGCAAAATCAACAGCAAAGGCTGACCCGTGCAACAAACAAAAAATGACAATTGCGCTTAGTTATAAGCCACAAGCATAAAGAGTTGGAACAGAGGAGGCCTGCACATGCGAAGCCTGATTTCACTTGACTTTCCTGCCCCAGAAATGGAACCTGAAAGCGCACATGTGGTATCAGCTGTCTCCGTTCCCAGCTCCAATGCGGCGATTGCAATGCAGCACCACCCAGGCAACATTCACCAATCCGTCGCTACTCCGCGCTACTCCGCTACTCCGTCGCTACTCCGCGCTACTCCGCTACTCCGTGGTATGTTTTAATTCAATTACCCAATGTAATTGACACGATATCGAAACGATGGCGGAGTAAGAAAGCCTTCAATATTTCACCTTCCCACATCTTTCCCTAAGCAGATTCTTACTCCATCCCGTTTTAAATTAATACTATTAATTAATAACGGAATTAACTGAAAAGATCATAATTCATGTTCTTTCTGGGCTGAAAACTTCGGTAGGAGTCTAGAGGGGCAAGGGGGGCCAACAAGGGGCATTAAAGTATTCAATACAATCATTCAAATGGAAGCCGACCACTTGCGCGAAAACCCACAAACTCCGCAACAGCAAGAAACACTTCAAGCAATGACCTAAGGCTGCAAAAGGCTGATGCGCCTCGTTTAGCAGCAAACAATCAAGCCACCAGACGAAACGAAATAATAAAAAGCTACCTTCAACTGGGTTCAAGCAGCAACCGATATGCACCCCGCTTGCCACAAGAAACAAAATCATCTACAAAACAGCTTGCTCCGACGGACCCAATCTGGGTCCGGGAAACTCTCAAAACGGCTTAGCTCAAAAGGGACCTCCCTAGTTGCCATTTCGGTCGCCATAGACCACAACAAAAGCTTCAGTGAAACATAAACGTTTGCGCTTCTGTAACACGTGATACCAAAAATTTAAAAAATGACTTAAACACGTCCAACAACTGGGACCGCCTGGGCGGTCACATTTTTGGGACCGCATGAACAGTTAGTAAAAGAACAAAAGAAAAGCAATTCACGGTCCCATCCCTTTTGGGACCGTTTTTCTGGCGGTACAAAAATGAGGGGGACCGCCAAAATCGCAAAAATCAACTAGCAAAAGGCTGACCCGTGCAAACAACACAAAAAAATGACTAAATTGACTCGCTTAGTTATAAGCCTACAGCAAAAAGAGTTGGAACAGTTGCCCTTCCGGTCGCCATAAGCCACAAAGCTTCAGTGAAACCAAAACGTTGCGCTTCTGTAACCTTGATACCAAAAATTTCAAAAAATGAACTTAAACACGGTCCCAAAAATGGGACCGCCTGGCGGTCCTATTTTTGGGACCGCATGCACAGCTTAGTAAAAGAACAAAAGAAAAGCACTTTCACGGTCCCATTTTTGGGACCGTCTGGCGGTACCAAAAATGAGACCGCAAAATCGCAAAATCAACAGCAAAGGCTGACCCGTGCAACAAACAAAAAATGACAATTGCGCTTAGTTATAAGCCACAAGCATAAAGAGTTGGAACAGTTGCCCTTCCGGTCGCCATAAGCCACAAAGCTTCAGTGAAACCAAAACGTTGCGCTTCTGTAACCTTGATACCAAAAATTTCAAAAAATGAACTTAAACACGGTCCCAAAAATGGGACCGCCTGGCGGTCCCATTTTTGGGACCGCATGCACTGCTTAGTAAAAGAACAAAAGAAAAGCACTTTCACGGTCCCATTTTTGGGACCGTCTGGCGGTACCAAAAATGAGACCGCAAAATCGCAAAATCAACAGCAAAGGCCGACCCGTGCAACAAACAAAAAATGACAACTGCGCTTTAGTTATAAGCAACAAGCATATAGAGTTGGAACAGAGGAGGCCCGCACATGCGAAGCCTGATTTCACTTGACTTTCCGGCCCCAGAAATGGAACCTGAAAGCGCACATGTGGTATCAGCTGTCTCCGTTCCCAGCTCCAATGCGGCGATTGCAATGCAGCACCACCCAGGCAACATTCACCAATCCGTCGCTACTCCGCGCTACTCCGCTACTCCGTGGCATGTTTTAATTCAATTACCCAATGTAATTGACACGATATCGAAACGATGGCGGAGTAAGCAAGCCTTCAATACTTCACCTTCTCACATCTTTCCCTAAGCAGATTCTTACTCCATCCCGTTTTAAATTAATACTATTAATTAATAACGGGATTAACTGAAAAGATCATAATTCATGTTCTTTCTGGGCTGAAAACTTCGGTAGGAGTCTAGAGGGGCAAGGGGGGCCAACAAGGGGCATTAAAGTATTCAATACAATCATTCAAATGGAAGCCGACCACTTGCGCGAAAACCCACAAACTCCGCAACAGCAAGAAACACTTCAAGCAATGACCTAAGGCTGCAAAAGGCTGATGCGCCTCGTTTAGCAGCAAACAATCAAGCCACCAGACGAAACGAAATAATAAAAAGCTACCTTCAACTGGGTTCAAGCAGCAACCGATATGCACCCCGCTTGCCACAAGAAACAAAATCATCTACAAAACAGCTTGCTCCGACGGACCCAATTCTGGGTCCGGAAAACCTTCTCAAAACCGGCTTCGCTCAAAAGGGCCTCCCTAGTTGCCCTTCCGGTCGCCATAAGCCACAAAGCTTCAGTGAAACCAAAACGTTGCGCTTCTGTAACCTTGATACCAAAAATTTCAAAAAATGAACTTAAACACGGTCCCAAAAATGGGACCGCCTGGCGGTCCCATTTTTGGGACCGCATGCACTGCTTAGTAAAAGAACAAAAGAAAAGCACTTTCACGGTCCCATTTTTGGGACCGTCTGGCGGTACCAAAAATGAGACCGCAAAATCGCAAAATCAACAGCAAAGGCCGACCCGTGCAACAAACAAAAAATGACAACTGCGTTTAGTTTAAGCAACAAGCATAAAGAGTTGGAACAGTTGCCCTTCCGGTCGCCATAAGCCACAAAGCTTCATTGAAACCAAAACGTTGCGCTTCTGCAACCTTGATACAAAAAACTTCAAAAAATGAACTTAAACACGGTCCCAAAAATGGGACCGCCTGGCGGTCCCATTTTTGGGACCGCATGCACAGCTTAGTAAAAGAACAAAAGAAAAGCACTTTCACGGTCCCATTTTTGGGACCGTCTGGCGGTACCAAAAATGAGACCGCAAAATCGCAAAATCAACAGCAAAGGCTGACCCGTGCAACAAACAAAAAATGACAATTGCGCTTAGTTATAAGCCACAAGCATAAAGAGTTGGAACAGTTGCCCTTCCGGTCGCCATAAGCCACAAAGCTTCAGTGAAACCAAAACGTTGCGCTTCTGTAACCTTGATACAAAAAATTTCAAAAAATGAACCTAAACACGGTCCCAAAAATGGGACCGCCTGGCGGTCCCATTTTTGGGACCGCATGCACAGCTTAGTAAAAGAACAAAAGAAAAGCACTTTCACGGTCCCATTTTTGGGACCGTCTGGCGGTACCAAAAATGAGACCGCAAAATCGCAAAATCAACAGCAAAGGCTGACCCGTGCAACAAACAAAAAATGACAATTGCGCTTAGTTATAAGCCACAAGCATAAAGAGTTGGAACAGAGGAGGCCCGCACATGCGAAGCCTGATTTCACTTGACTTTCCGGCCCCAGAAATGGAACCTGAAAGCGCACATGTGGTATCAGCTGTCTCCGTTCCCAGCTCCAATGCGGCGATTGCAATGCAGCACCACCCAGGCAACATTCACCAATCCGTCGCTACTCCGCGCTACTCCGCTACTCCGTCGCTACTCCGCGCTACTCCGCTACTCCGTGGTATGTTTTAATTCAATTACCCAATGTAATTGACACGATATCGAAACGATGGCGGAGTAAGAAAGCCTTCAATATTTCACCTTCCCACATCTTTCCCTAAGCAGATTCTTACTCCATCCCGTTTTAAAATTAATACTATTAATTAATAACGGGATTAACTGAAAAGATCATAATTCATGTTCTTTCTGGGCTGAAAACTTCGGTAGGAGTCTAGAGGGGCAAGGGGGGCCAATAAGGGGCATTAAAGTATTCAATACAATCATTCAAATGGAAGCCGACCACTTGCGCGAAAACCCACAAACTCCGCAACAGCAAGAAACACTTCAAGCAATGACCTAAGGCTGCAAAAGGCTGATGCGCCTCGTTTAGCAGCAAACAATCAAGCCACCAGACGAAACGAAATAATAAAAAGCTACCTTCAACTGCGTTCAAGCAGCAACCGATATGCACCCCGCTTGCCACAAGAAACAAAATCATCTACAAAACAGCTTGCTCCGACGGACCCAATTCTGGGTCCGGAAAACCTTCTCAAAACCGGCTTCGCTCAAAAGGGCCTCCCTAGTATGATCACCTGACCGCATCTAATGCAGTTGGTTGCAACACCTGCTAAGTTGACCGCTCGAGCTGCTCAACGCTTGCAAGCCTGCATCCATGCTGTCGAGCTCGCCCTTCGCGAACTCGATCGCATTGGGATCAGTTTTGAAAGCGGTATACACCGCCAGAGTGCACTGCAGCTCCCATATATGGGTAATTTGTGCATTGACGACGACGACATTTGCAGAGATCTTGCAAAGAACAGCGTTTTCCTTAAATGAATAAGTGAGGACTCCTCCTGAAAGGAGGATGCAAACCTTATTCAGAAAAGGAAAATTTTAGCTTGACTAAAATTAGCTGTTCTGTGTTTTGCAATTTACCTTGCAGATATCGGTCATGCAAGTTTAACACTACGATGTTTTCTGAACATCTTTGTTTCTGTTTTGTTTTTTTCAAACAAAACTCTCTCACACTGTTTCTTGTTGTCAGTGAAACTTTGGTTTCTAAACAACGAAACTTAATTTATGTTCATCCGATATTTTCGGTTTAAGGGGGGAGAGGTGAAGGCCCCCGTCCCTAACGAACCGTGAATTAACACGGTACCTTGGTACCCCCTAGTCGGCGTGTGTTGACATGTTGGGTTGCTCCTTATGTCACACCCTCGGTTGTGTTTGCGCACATTCTTGGGTGATCGTGCGGTATCTCGAGTTTCTCCCGGACCGATCGGTACACACGTGGTACGGGACCGACGGGTCTCACCTTACCTTGTGTCTAGGGTTGCAACACCCAATGATGACACGGGGGAACAGGCAAGGTCGGTGAACCTCTTAGAGACTTGGGGACTTGTCTCGAGGAGGGGTCAACGGGGCAACCCGTTGGCTAACGGTCAATATTCACCGTTGGGTAGCTAAGCTCGCGGTGGACAAGACCGTCGGTTCCTCCCTAACAGTGTTAGGGGCCTGTCGCAAGACATCAAAAAAACATGCAAACCTAAGAAAACGAATCAAGTATCGCAGCTGTTCAGGCATAAAGAAGACTCTAACTAGAGGGTTACTGTTAGTTGTCTTAAGGTCAGTGATTCTCTGAGGTGGAACATCCGGGATACCTCGGAGTTTCTGACATGCATTGTTGAGAAGTTTGGTGGCAGCATCAATCTTGTCTGTAGTGACTTGGCACAGAGTAGGTGTCCTCGTGGCTCAGTTGGTAGGACGTCGTTTCTTGACGGCGCTGACAATTTCCCATATCACGAAGATGCATTGCAAGAGCACTAGCATAGTGGTGCTACTCACAATTTCGATGCAATATGATGATTGGAAAAGTACTGAGCGGACTCTGAGGGTACCTGAGTGCTGTTACCGCGCCGTCTTTTTCACCTTAGATCACGTTTCACTCTCCTGTTTCACGGCGGTAGTTTTCTCACCACTTTGTTGTGACCCGGCGTTGTCGGTGTTTGCTTCAAAGTGTCAGGGTGTAATGTCATGCCGTGAAGGCTGCTCGTTGTGATCTCGGGGATCCTGGCTGGGGGGATCCCTGGTTTCCGCATTGAGCCTTGTTGCTTCCCGTCCGTAGCCTCTGGCTCAAGTTTTCGGTTCAAGTTACCAGTAGCCGAGCACACCTGTTGCAGAGGAGAGTACTGGTAACTGCGTAGTTAGCCCAGGGGTAAGGGACTTGTTGTGTAGTTTGTTGCTGGGGCGACTTACTGTGCTCGATTCCTCCTGTGCTGTCGGAACCCCCCTTTTAAGGTTATATAGTGTTTAAGTCTGGTTGCTCTTTTGTGATTTTCGCCTGGCCCTTAGATATAGTCAACTGGTTGAGAAAGTGTGCGAACCTTAGTTTCGGTTTTTTGCTTGCTCAAATCTCTGTGATTGGCATCGACCTTGAGATCTTAAGGTTTAATTTTCTTTGTTGCCTGGGTGTCTGTCCAAGGACGTGACAGGCACCTTGCGCAACCTACACTCAGCCCCCTTTTGACAATTTGTTTTCACTCAGGGTGTCTGTCCTAAGACGTGACAGGCTCACTGTTTTCATTTTTTCTCTCGAATTTTTGCACTCACACAGTGTGTCTGTCCAAAGACGTGACAGGTCACTGTACCTTTACTACAGTGTTCTACCAAGTTCCCCCTTTTTACCTGCTTTTAGATTTGACGCTCACACAGTGTATCTGTCCAAAGACGTGACAGGTCACTGTTGCTTCCACTGCACTGCTTTACCAAGTTCCTTTTTTGATCTGATTGCTTTCTTTTCTCTCTTTTTACCTGTTTGTGTTCACACAGTGTATCTGTCCAAAGACGTGACAGGTCGCTGTTCTTCCCACCCCTGCCTCTGTTTACACAGTGTATCTGTCCAAAGACGTGACAGGTGCTCTGTTGCCACCACCTCCCTTCTTTTTTGTTTGTCGCTTCTTGTCACCTCGTCCCCCCTCTCTTATTATTTAGTTCGGATCTCGTTACTTCCATTCCTAACCCTGTGAAGTGACTCCACCCTTTACACTCTCTTTTCTTGCTTCCTGTTTCTCTCCCTGCTCTACGGGTTTATCTGTCCAAAGACGTGGCAGGTACTCCCCCCTCCCCAATTATCTCGAGTAACTTGTCATACCTCTCATACACATCTCACAAAGAACAACTTTTCTCGTGGTGAGAATACAAAGCCAGAATGTCTGAACACATCGAGGCTCAACAGGTTGCTGCGGAATATCTAGGCGCCCTTGGAGTGCATGCCACTCTCATGGTACATTTTCCGAGTAAAATTAAAGCACCTGAAGGCATACTTCTGACCACCTATGATCAGCTCCATTCACAGATAGCGAAGCAGGAGACTACTGCTTATGCGTTTCCCTCTTTTGGAGCGGCTCAAAGTGCTATGAAAGCACTGGCAACGACGCAACAGACTGTTATACTTATCTATGAGTGTCATGCCAACACTGGCCCAGTTGAAATAGCAGCAAAAGTCTTTGATACTTGCCAGAGACATATCGCAGCCATTCGAGAAATAAAGCAGCTCACTGGAACCCTCAAATATCAAAAATATCCTACTGTATTATATCTTGTCAAAATGGATAGCCTGTCAAGCAGTCCTGCCGTAATTGAATGGCAAATCCCTGACACGATAACCGATGAGCTGATAATGCCTGCTCGTATCGCCTTTGAAAATTTTGTTGGCAAAGAATTACGACAAGGGCAGTATCCAGGAGTCAGCGAGACCAGTACATCACCAAATGGCTGCTATAATTCTGACAAGTCAAAAGGAAGCGTGCCGCTTACCATCAAATATGAAAAGAACTCCTGCTTACAAAGAACCAAAATCCGTGAAGCAATCGAATCATTACAGAAAGAAATTAACACAGCACAATACCCAGTTTCAGATTAAAGAAGGCATTGACTGGACTCGCTTACATAAACTGAGGGAGACTGCTACTTTTACTGTCATGTCTACTCGGCACTTAAGTGATCAAGAACGAAATGCTCTTGCGCTGGAGCTCATGTCCTTTAGAATCAAGTACTTCTTCCTATCTAAAGCTCAAGTAATGCTGAAACTAGAAGGCATAGAAATCGAAGTGCTCCGCAATTTATTGCATTGTTCAACAACGTACTTGCCCTTTGGGCAACGCCAGCAATCAACGCAATTTGTCCTTAGTCATGTTACTGCCATCGGCAGCAACTGGTACCGAATTGAGGTAAGGTATGCACCAATAGGCAGTATGCCCTTTATACCCCTTCAAATTGCAAAGAGTAGCATCACCTCACTCCTGGAAAATGAAGTTGCAGTTATTGACTCAGAGCTTGGATTTGCGCTCATCAACGCATTTTCAGCATCCAGATTTGAATTCCAAACAGTCGTAAATGAAGACAATACCAATGTCACAATGCTCACTTTTTGGATCCCTCATGATGTTAAGCAGAACTTCCCATGTTCTTTCTCAGTTAAGGACAAAAGAGGAAACAATATTGTTTGCACGATTGAGCATTGTGGAAACATACTGCCACAAACTAGTGCACCAGGTGAACCACCCAGACACGAGACCAAAGGAGAGCATTGGCGCAGAATTGGTGAAAAGTGTAATCCAAGCTTTAAAAACAGACTCACCGTCATTGCCCCTGTCAGCACCCAGAATGCTTCTCAGAAGCGACGATTCGGACTTCTTAAGGACTCAGCAGTTAACTTGCAGACTCAACAGGTATCATATACGTATTCTGAAGAGACCTACCCGTGGATTCTCTTCCTTGAATCTATTCCTGTAACCAATACACTGGACATCTTTTTGACTCATTTCAGTCATTTTGAAGCAGTGAATAGTGCAAAAGGTGAATTCTGCAAGCAGAACTTTCTTAGGTTTGAGCAAGTGTCTAAATTTACCAGAATCATGATGTTTGAAATCCCGTCAGGAAGGCAATGTCAAATCAACCGAGTTGATGGCCTCGAAAGCTCATTATACCTGACCAAGGTTGATGCTTTACAAATATACCCCTTCAAAACTTGTTATCTTGTCATGCTTGTGCCTCCCCACTTTGACTTCAATACCATGCTGACTGCTGATACTAAAGTTGAAGCCGTTGCTGCATGGAAATTTAGTACATTCGACAACAACAGAACCAAATTGAAAACTACCGCGGTACTTTCGACAAGCTGCACACAGCACCAGCCGCTCGCGAAGGACAAACGAACCGACCAGGGTGCCAAACTGCCTACGACCCCGACTGCCCTCCCCAGCAGCAAGAAAGCAATTGACCAGCTTCCGGCTTACGCAGTTGTAGGAGTCACCCCCCCACCAACTCCGCCCTCCCAGCAGATCAATCCGTATCAAAACAGTCCCCCTCTCACCTCTGTTGCTGGGGCAAGCGTCCATGACACTGCGAAGTCAAATGCAGAGCGGTCAGGCAGCCAAGGTGAACTTAATGGTGACCAGCATGCTAGCAACTTTCCAGAAGGGCAATTAACACATGGGGATGCACGCGCTCCCCCCCCTACCGTCAGCCCAACCATCCCATGGACCAACCTACCTGCTAGTCACCCAACTGACACTGGTGAGCAACAGATTGCTGAAATGGTTGTTGATCAAGACCATCACGGAAATAATATACTCACGAATGAGGAGGACGATAAGGAGATGTTACCTCCCCAACCTGCACTTCTCTCCACACCCGTCAAGAAACCCCCTACACGTGAAGGAGAAGCTCTTAGCTGTCAGAAAACTTGCATCCAAGAGCTCAAACCTATTTGTGGCGAAGTGAAAGGTGGGCTTGCAAGCAAAGGCAGACTGTCTAATGAACCATCTGACCCTGTTATCACTCCGTCCTCCCCACCTAGTGTCTCCCCTTCCTCACAAAATGGCAATGCGAAACCTGCGTGCAGTGACCCCATAGTATCTACACTTCCACATCAATGTCAGTCTGTAGACCCTGCCTCTAAGGCCCCTATTAGAAATGATCCTTCGCCAGAAAAACAGCCATTGGTACCTGATGATCCTGTTGTCGTAGAAATCGGTAAAAATCCCCCTGGCATTACAACCCCCACAAGGACCAAGACTTCCCAAACCTCCTCCTTACATCAAGGAGAAGCACTGCCCCCTATCCAGGCTGCCCTTAAACGAAGTTGTCCTCCCGGCCAACGACAAAACGCGTGTGTGCATTGATATCACTGGGGAAGATGACCATACTGAGCAAAATGACCCCGCCCAGACATCCTTTGAACGTGAAACTCAAAGTCAGTCCCAACCAGCTCAGTTTGCCTCTCTCTCTCCTTTTGCTGAATCCAGCCGAAGTTGGTTCCCGACCCTTGATGCTCCCGTTATTGCGGCCTTAGCTAATAAAGCCCAAGATATTGCGATTAACTGTGGTCACATGTCTAGCATGAATACTGCATTGTACCTCCTATCAAGAGGGCCGTGGATCCCAACACATGTTAGTATACATGTGCGACAGGCAGCCCTTGCAGCAGTTGGCGTAGGATGGAGTTGGGTCCATCAAGTACCCACGACCTTTCCCTTTACATGTTTTGATGCCTGCTTGTCCCTTGCGACACTTAGCACCATTCCACCCAACGGCACTGCTCAAAACGATGCAGTATATGAACTATACTCAATCATATGTGCCAATCTTAGTCAGAGTACTCGCAACTTCCTTTTCTCCAGATTTGTATTACAATGTCAGGCGTGCTTACAGTCTAGCGCAATACCAATTGACACCTTCACTGTCACAGTCAAGCCTGATACAGGTATAGATGAACTGTGTGACTCGCTAGTTCCAATCTGGAATACTAATGAATTGACAGAGTGTCAAGCTTGTTCATGTCTAGACACTGCCAATGCCAAGTGGAAATGTGACAAATTTGGCCCGCTGATTGTCGTCCAAATCAAAGTACCTCCAGGATGCTCCCTTCCGAAGCTTGAGGAAGAACGACTCCCGCTCGGGCACAAATTCATGTTCCAAGAAAGAGAGTATGAAATCCAGTGTCTTATAACCACCACTAGGCTTGACTTTGATAGCCAGCTCATAGTCCTGCATACTAGTCAGCCTGGAATGATAAGTATGTATGACCATAACAATGGTATACGAGTTACGGACTGTAAGTATGTCAGTGGGAAGCTCCTCATCAGTGGGCTTGTCATTCTGCCAGTTAAGTCACCCAAAGCAATCCTAATGACAAAGCAACTTTCTGAAGCAGCAGGAGGAGGTGAAGTTGCACAGTATCGCAGAAGACAGTTAAAGGTTGTCAAAGGCTTTCTCAAAACGCCTCGTAAACAGCAAAGAACGCGAACCTCGCAGCTCTCCCCCCCTTCATGCAAGAACAATGCGAAAACCAAGTCGAGCAAGAAGAGGGCGAAGGTGACCAGACATGGACCCCCTAAAGATAGTAAGAATGAAAATGCAGTTGAAGAAATTGACCCTGAAGGATTACCTAGGATTATCGCACATGCAACGTTGGCCAACGTTGGTGTTATCTCGATGTTTGATGGAGTCGGATCTGTTTATCACATCATTAAGAAAAAACTAGGTAAACCCCCTACTATCTTCATCGCAGCAGAAATTGATCCTGTTTTACGTCGGCTTGTTGCTGCCGAAATAGGGCTACGTGAAGACCAACAGCGGGCATATACGATTGAAGGGGTTGCTACCATCTACGTGAAAGATGTATGGGATCTTGTTGCCAGTGACTCTCTGATCCTTCGTCAAGCCAAGGCAATGTACCCTACGATCAAGTGGATTGTTGTTGCAGGATCTCCCTGTCAAGATCTTACTTATGCAGGGTACCTAAATGGATTGCTTGGGCTGACAGGTCAGCGAAGTATGCTCTTCTTTGTTGTTTACCTTGTAATCCTGCATCTTCAGAAGCTATTTGGACCAGAATCGGTCCGATATTTGACAGAGAATGCTGGAAGCATGCAAATTGTGCAAATTGACCGCAAACCTAAAGGCATGCAGCGCCTTGAACAGTCTGAACACTTCCAAATTTTTTTATACTGTCTTGGACTTCCTAGTAAGCAACCAACCAATCGGTGGGTATGGGACACTGGTCCCTATTATGGCATCCAGCGAAAAAGGGTATTTCTACGCAGTCACATGGACACAGAGAAACTGGCCAGTGTTCCGCTCGCATTTATCGATGAATGGGGCCCTCTAGTGACCTTGAACGGTGAAAACTTACCATTGGCCCCATTACTCCGAACAAGAGGGCTGTCAAACAATGGAGTCCTGAAGCTTTCCTGGACAGGGTACCAGCCCAGTGCACTCCTATGGGATTATTCCTTCTTTGGTGGGAGGAAATCTTTCATGTTGTTAACCCAAATGGCTGAGGGAGTTAGGGTCCCCGACCTGCCGTGGGCAAGTTTCATTCCTGCGCGTTTTCTCTCCATATGGAAACGTTTCCTTAGTACTCTTCAAACGGACAGAGCGACCACATCCAAAAAAGATGAACTCATTGAGCAACTAGTGCCTATCTTTCATAACCCAAATATTGTGCTGCCAATGAGAATTCTGACTGTCCGAGAAGTACGCAAATTAGCAGGACTTGAGAATATCTTAACGACAGAAAGACATGGGCCCTCTCTTCTCACGGACAAAGTGATTCGAGACTTTTGTGGAAATAGCTTTCACCCATCTCTCATCAGTGCGGCTCTCGGTACGGATGATCAGCTACAACGGTGGGTTGAGGGAAGCAATGATGCGCAGCCGTACCACAAAGACCTACCGAGTATCCAAGAAGTCTATTCCAAATATCAAGACTTGCTGAAACTGGTTTTGGAACAAGCAGCTGCTCGAGGAGTTCAACTCAAAGATGACAAAGTTGACTTTGAAGCGAAATGGAGGTACTATACTCTTAATGACAGTGTCGAATCCGCTTGCCCTCCAGTAGTGCACCAGCCGACAGTTTTCGCCTTTTTACAAGGGTCCAAACCTCCGAAGTACCAAGGAACCCACAGCGAGGATAGACCCCGCTTTGGGGATAAAGAGCTGAGCAATATTATGACCCAAACTCGGATTGATTGGGTGCTAGAGTCCTCAAACACATATGAAAATGTTACCCTATCAGCACATATGCTGCACTTGGCTGTTAGAAATGGTCTTGGTTTTCATGCCGAAGCTCAAGAGATTAAAGCAAAGCATATTGAACTGTTGAAGGAATATACAGGTGCTGAACAACTTACTGCTATTAAACAACTTTTCGTTGTTTTCCAGATTGCAACGCTCAGTGTAAAGCACCAATTTCCCTATGGGTTTATCATTTGGGCACCAAAAATTATGCAACCTCCCCTTATCTATGTTGGAGTACAGCGACCTTCCCTGCTATTCCTATTGCTTTCTCATGAGCCTGATCAACCGTTTCGCTTTGGAACGGTCGCATTCGACTGCCGACAAAGTAAAGACCTTCTCATGCATGCCAACATGCCAAAGATATTAGCTGATGTGGTGCAAGTTTCTTATCATACATTTGCGACCTACCCTATACTTGCTCGAATTGACAACGGACAGCACTACATACATCTCAGTGAATTTGCGGCCTTACAGTGCCCTTTTTGTGCCTTGTGTTATTTGCACACACTTGGTGCCCCGCAGTGCTTTATGCACAACGCCTCGCCCGCCGGCACTGTCAT
>CAMXCT020005525.1:0-14845 GCA_947184155.2 Cladocopium goreaui
TATATACATACATATTAATATATATATATATATACATACTGCATACACATTCACCGTGGCGCTTCAATGCAAGCTATGGCAAGCGACAGGAATAGATCACCCGCCACAATCAATGGCACTTCAAGTCTTATCCAAACAAACGAAACCATGTATGCCTCGAAAACACGAGATGTAGTGCCGCTCAATGCTAGCCGAAAGAAAACCTACGGTGATGTCAAAATGACTCCCGGCATTTTGCAATGTAGCCTTTTGTTAGGTCACAATCCACAATTGAAAATATGGCCACGTACAATGATCTATGCAGTGCAACGTCATGCAATGCAAATGTCATGCAATGCAAATGTCATGCAATGCAACGTCATGCAATGCACTGTCATACAATGCGCTTTCATGCAATGTGCTGTCATCATGCCATGTACAGTAGGTTAACGACATTCCTGCGACATGATGCAACAGGTCATGGTAACCGCCCGGTGATAAAAACTGAAAGTGTGCAATGCTATACTATCATGTCATAGAAAAGGAATTCCCTTGGCGCAATGCATGTCCATAAGTGACGCCAAACTGCAATCTCATCTGAGGGGCTGTTGCGAAGTACTGCAATACTATACCATGTCAATGCCAAGAGCTGTCATGGACGCATGGTGCAAAACTTAGCAACGCACGTCACAAAAAAAACATAGAGAGCTACCATGACACGAACATTCAATATTACTTGTTGCACAGTGGTACAGGTTGCAAAAGCATGCAAAAACAACAAAGCCAGGATTGTGCCTTCAGAAAATGCTATAGAGAGACAATGGGACATGGAGCAAAGTGAGGCCACATAAAGATACCCTCAACTACTACCTAGGGACCCTGGGCTTTATTTTAGACCCCGAACCGCTAGTCTAAAATGAAAGCTCCTGAATCGTTTAGCATACATCCCCTATACCACTCCAGACCTTTACGTGGCCCGAAGTTGCTTGGTCTAGAATGGAGTTCTCGGTGGACATATTTGGAACTATCAAGATGCAACATATGAGCAGGTTTGGAATTGACAGAGTATTAAGTAAAAGATTTATACAATCATTTAATCTTTAACTTTGGGCCTTACATTTTGTTTTTGTGGGGCTCAAATTTGAATACTTTTGACACGATTTTGCAAAGAACATATTTAATCTTCAACTTTGCGCATCCATTTTGGTACCACTATGCGCATCCATTTTGGTACCACTATGCGCTTCCACTTTGGGAGCGCTACGCGCTTCCATTTTGGTACCACTATGCGCTTCCATTTTGGGAGCACTCCGCGCTTCCATTTTGGTGCCACTATGCGCTTCCATTTTCGTACCACTATGCGCTTTCATTTTGGGAGCACTATGCGCTTTTGGGAGTAACAACAACACCTTACCAATTTTAGCGGCCCATATGGCACAACAGGGCCTTTGAAGCTTTTTTGATTGACAATTTCTTGCTAAATAAACTCACAACAGTCTCTGCCACTAACAAACATAGAAATTAAATCTATCTACATAATCAGTAATTACATACACAAATATGATATCCATGAGTACATGATATGCATGGCATAGAAAGTCGAGGGGTCTAAAATGATCAAGGTGGAGGGGTCTGAAATGATCCAGCCATTCCAGACCGTCAGTACTTGAGGGTATGCGTGAGGTACGTGATGCAACGCAAACTTTTGCAACAGAGAGGAATAAATATAGATGTGCTGCTGGTAAGCTTCTGCAGCCGAGAGGGAAACAAATCAGCAGTCATAGTGTATCTTGTATATACTGTAAATGTATAATATATATAAATATAGATGCATGTAAAAAATGTGATGTGGGGCTACGCGCTGCACCAGCTGAAAGGAGACCTACGGTGATGTCAAAATGACTCCCGGCATTTTGCAATGCAACCTTTTGTGAGCTCACAATCCACAACTGAAAACATGGCCACGTACAATGATCTATGCAATGCACCGTCATGCAATGCAAATGTCATGCAATGCGCTGTCATCATGCAATGCACTGTCGTCATGCCATGTATGGTAGGTTGATGAAATGCATGCAAAATGATGCAACACGTCCAACGGTCACAAAGACGGAAAGTGTGCAATGCTGTACCATCATGTGACGAAAAGTGGAATTACCTTGGCACGAGGCAATTCCAAGTGACGCCAAACTGCAACCTCATCTGAGGGGCTGTTGCGAAGTACTGCAATACTATACCATGTCAATGTCAAGGGCTGTCATGGACGCATGGTACAAAAACTTAGGAAACACATGTAACCAAAAAAAAAATAAGCTACCGTGACACGAACATTCAATATCACTTGTTGCAATGTCATGCCGTGCAACGTCATGCAATGCACTGTCATGCAGTGCGACATCATACAATGCACTGTCATACAATGCGCTGTCATGCAATGCAGTGTCGTGCAATGCAACGTCACGGAGTGCAACAAACATCATGCAATGCACCGCCACATAATGCACTTTCATGCCATGCAACGTCATGCAATGAACTGTCATCGACTGCAACGTCATGCACTGCACTGAAATGCAATAAGCTGTCATGAAATGCGCTGTCATGTAGTGCAACGTCATGAAATGCAATGTCATGCAATGCGCTGTCATGCTGTGCAACGTCATGCAGTGCAATGTCATCATGCAATGCATTGTCACGTCACACAATGCGCTGTCATGCAATGTGCTGTAATGCAATGCAGTGTCATGCAATGCAACGTCATGCATTGCTCTGTTATCATGCATGATCACTGTCATACAATGCGCTTTCATGCAATGCAAATGTCATGCAATGCAACGTCATGCAATGCGCTGTCATCATGCCATGCACTGTCATACAATGCTGTCATCATGCCATACACTGTCATACAATGTGCTGTCATGCAATGCAAATGTCATGCAATGCGCTGTCGTCATGCCATGTATGGTAGGTTGATGAAATGCATGCAAAATGATGCAACACGTCCAACGGTCACAAAGACGGAAAGTGTGCAATGCTGTACCATCATGTGACGAAAAGTGGAATTACCTTGGCACGAGGCAATTCCAAGTGACGCCAAACTGCAACCTCATCTGAGGGGCTGTTGCGAAGTACTGCAATACTATACCATGTCAATGTCAAGGGCTGTCATGGACGCATGGTACAAAAACTTAGGAAACACATGTAACAAAAAAAATAATACAGTAAGCTACCGTGACACGAACGTTCAATATCACTTGTTGCAATGTCATGCCGTGCAACGTCATGCAATGCACTGTCATGCACTGCGACATCATACAATGCACTGTCATACAATGCGCTGTCATGCAATGCAGTGTCGTGCAATGCAACGTCACGGAGTGCAACAAACATCATGCAATGCACCGCCACATAATGCACTTTCATGCCATGCAACGTCATGCAATGAACTGTCATGGACTGCAACGTCATGCACTGCACTGAAATGCAATAAGCTGTCATGAAATGCGCTGTCATGTAGTGCAACGTCATGCAATGCAATGTCATGCAATGCGCTGTCATGCTGTGCAACGTCATGCAGTGCAATGTCATCATGCAATGCATTGTCACGTCACACAATGCGCTGTCATGCAATCTGCTGTAATGCAATGCAGTATCATGCAATGCAACGTCATGCAATGCTCTGTTATCATGCATGATCACTGTCATACAATGCGCTTTCATGCAATGCAAATGTCATGCAATGCAACGTCATGCAATGCCCTGTCATCATGCCGTGCACTGTCATACAATGCTGTCATCATGCCATACACTGTCATACAATGTGCTGTCATGCAATGCAAATGTCATGCAATACAACGTCATGCAATGCGCTGTCATCATGCCATGCACTGTCATACAATGTGCTGTCATGCAATGCAAATGCCATGCAATGCAACGTCATGCAAATGCTCTGTCATCATGCCATGCACTGTCATGAAATGTGCTGCCATGCAATGCAAATGTCATGCAATGCGCCGTCATCATGCAATGCACTGTCATACAATGAGCTGTCATGAAATGCAAACGTCATGCAATGCAACGTCATGCAATGCGCTGTCATCATGCCATGCACTGTCATACAATGCGCTCTCATGCAATGCAAATGTCATGCGATGCAAATGTCATGCAATGCGCTGTCATCATGCCATGCACTGGCATACAATGTGCTGTCATGCAATGCACTGTCATGCAATGCGCTGTTATCATGCATGATCACTGCCATACAGTGCGCTGTCATGCAATGCAAATGTCATGCGATGCGCTGTCATCATGCCATGCACTGTCATACAATGTGCTGTCATGCAATGCGCTGTCATCATGCATGATCACTGTCATACAATGCGCTGTCATGCAATGCAAATATTCATGCAATGCGCTGTCATCATGCCATGCACTGTCATACAATGCGCTGTCATGCAATGCAAATGTCATGCAATGCGCTGTCATCATGCAATGCGCTGTCATCATGCCATGCGCTGTCATACAATGTGCTCTCATGCAATGCAAATGTCATGCAATGCGCTGTCATCATGCCATGCACGGTCATACAACGTGCTGTCATGCAATGCAACGTCATGCAATGCGCTGTCATCATGCAATGCACTTTCGTCATGCCATGTATGGTAGGTTGACGACATGCGCATGCGAAATGATGCAATGTGTCGTAGTGACTGACCGCCAGCACTGATGAAATTGGAAAATGATGGAACATGTGCAATGCCGTAAAAAAACATGGGATGAAGAATGAAATAAATCACCTGTGACAAACTGGTGGAAACGAAAGAGCACGCAGCGGACAACACAAAAAACAAAACCCCCGCCCAAAACATTGAGATTCCTCTTCCTCCAATGCCGCTGCCCGTTTTTGCCCGCGCCCCACCGGTCGCTCAAACTGGGTTTGCTTGCCTAGCACCAACCGCAACACGAGAGAAGGCTTAGGCTAAGCTCACTCGCTGTGAGTCTCACCCGTCCTCGCCAGATCTTGCAAGTGTGGCCGGCCCAGCCAAGAAAAATAGGCTCAGCACTCAACATCTTGAGGCCACGGAAGCAAAGCTTCCTCAAAGGGTTCACCAAAGGCTCCCCGCACGGGCGCTGCCAAGATGAGGTTCACACGAGCCGTCCCCGGGTCTTTAGACGGGCCCTCCAAGTACGCTCTCCTACGCCTCCTCAACCCCGCTCCCCGCAATTTCCACCATCCTCCCCCTCCTACACAGCCAACCGCGAAGCCCCACCCCCACAATCCCAAGCATGCAGTGGAGAGAGGAAGAACCTCCACACAGGGCCAGCAGAGCTGCCTTTCGTGCTGCATGCTCAGAGATTGCAGGCTAACTCAAGTATTGTTGAAGGGCCAAGCAAGCAAATCCAGCCATCGCTTCCGCCAAGAAGCGGACAAAAACATGCTACAGCATCTTCAGCTTTGGAATCTCAAGGGTTTGGTCTTTGTTTCCCTTTTGTAACAGCAGTATTTCGCAGGCAGTCTCAAACCAATGAGAAAGGGACCGTGAGAGACAGGAGCTGTGGCCCATGATGGCAAATCCACTTAACTGATTTGTGGCCGAATAAAAATTCACACTATATACATATGTATATGCGTATATAATCGTGTATAATATATATATATATATGTATCAACCCTCTTGTGCTGCTATGGCATCGGTTTCAGAAAATATCGTTTGCATGAGGTACTGGCAAGAAAAACAAACGCCAACTGAATTCACGCGGCGGTTCAAGAATGATGATGCCAGCCCAAGGTAATGACTCTTGGCCATGCCACTGTCTGAATGGTCTGCAACTATAGCCCAAGCCAGTAACTGACTATGCCAGAATCAGGCCGGAGCTCCACCAAATGAAAAATCACCTGGTTCAAGATTCTTTCACCATCCACACACACATATTGAATGCCAAAAATTGATTGATGCTTGAAGCGTTGCATATGCATATGCATATGGTTGAACTGGACTCCTAAACTCTTCCATCCTTGCAATGGATGGCTCCTTGCTTTTTTCTGTATCTGATTTTGCGGGGTATTGTGAACCATCAACTCACGAGACTCACGAGACTCACAAGGCGCGTTCAAGGGTCTGCAAGGAGCAATCCTTCGCGACAGTGCTGCATCCTCCATGGAACTCGCTCTAGTAAAATCACAGAATGCATTCAGTGCACACTGCATCGTCTTGCGTCATATCAATACAACATTAGCTATAAAAACCAACAAGCGCAAGCAAACTGAATCAGAATGGAGATACAATGGGTCCAAGAGACCGAAGATGCACTTATTGTCCCAAGATGTCCCAAGCCAACTACCTGGTTACCTGGATCGTCTTCCGGAATCTTCCTAAGCCGTCCGTGTTTTTGATATACAGTCATCCCCGATCACTGCAAGTTCCACTACACATCCAATTGATGTAAGCGAGTCTAAGCGAGTCTAAGGGAGACACGACAGCACTATCTACGCACATGAGTGCTAAGTGACACAGGCAAAAGGAGAGAAGATACGACTGGATCTGGAACCGTGACATTGAAAACAAATGAAGAGATTTGAGACCACGCCAAACCCATCCCGGGGTTTGACAAAGTGTAAGCATCACTACCTTGGCAGTTGATGATGCCGATTTGCTGTGGCGATGCCATTTGTTTACCTTTTTACATCCTTGTATTACATATTTGGCTAAAAAGATATGTTCAATGTTTGTTTTTTTCAGGGCCAAGGACAGCACTAGTTTGTGGCTAAAGCTCCGTCAGCAATGGTAATAAAGTGATAACATCTGAAACTTTTAATCTCAGCTTCTTTAATCTGAAACTTCCGCATTGAAACCAAATAGCCCGATATCTGCTTGGATGCAACATCAGTTGGCACAGAATGGTCCCTTGGATATATTGTTCTTTTCACATCTCATACCATGTCGCATTCTATAATATCCTGTGTCTTTTGTATGATGTGCTCGTCATGTCTGCCAAGAGATGGATATAGATAAAGTTTCCAACCAGTGGGTGTATGCCTGGAGAAGCTTTAATCGTTCCATAGATTGTCTTGGACCTCAACGTGCAAACAGGCCGCAAAATGGCGAAAGGGTTCATCCAGGCAGCCAAAATGAATTCTTTACAAGACCTTCCAGCACATGTCTAGATATGTCTAGATTCACTAAAACAAGACTACACATGATTCAGTAGGATGGGCACCTTTTTGATCGCGTTTTAGCGGTTGTCAGTCATCTGCGCTCAAACATAGGGGCAAGCAACTATGATTGTGAAACTCCACCAGAATTGAATTGCCCTCCCCATGTCTTTGGCATGCAATTTTCAGCGCTGCCAGAATGGTTTGTACTTGGACAACTGAATTGATAATCCTCAAGACCCAAAGGCACTTCTTCAGGCATCGTCAGGCGTCTCTTCAACTGATTCAACTGGTCAACCGTGCAAAGCTTTCAACATATCTGCAGTTGCTGGGTCTGATCTACCGCCTGCACTGTCCATGGCGGAATTTGGGTCAATTGGCTTTGGTCCAGCGTGTGTGGTGACAGCTTCGCTCATAGTTTCTGCATGCTCGCCTTCAGAGGCACTGCCTTGCACCGATGGAAGGAACACAATCAAAACATAATAAGACTAAGTAGGAAACAGTCCTATAGTCGAACCACTTAAACTTTAACTTAAACCACTGGACTTGAACCAGTTGCGTGCTGACGCAAAGACAATTTTCATTTGGCCAAGTCACCTTCAATCTCCTCTTGTGGGATGTCTGAACCCACTCCGTTTGCATGGTTGCGCAAGTCCTCTTTGGTGAAGCGCATTCGATCCATCTCATCTTGCAGGTGCTGGACCTGCAAAGGAACGCAGGAAACAAAGGTTTCTTCCACATCACGATGCCTTTACAGAGCGGAGCAGAGCGCTTGAGTGATATGACAAGATATGACAAGATACAGTATTACTTTTTGCAGAAAACTGATAATTGCAAGGCTAGATCGCGGTTGCAATCCAATGGTTGCAAGGCAAAACAAGAGCTCCAAGGGGTTGATGGATTCAGTCATTTCAGTACCTGTTGCCATGGATCCTTTGATCCGAACTCTACCGGGATCCTGCAGGACTCTAGATTTCTGCATTCTGAAACACTGTTCAAAGTGGCAGAAAGACGCATTTCAGCCCTGAATCGCTAGAAGAAGAGCCGCATTGACCCAACGCTTTTCTGGGCAGATTTTGATTGGCATCTTAAGGCTAGAGTCGGCTAGATTAACGAAGAGCGCAAGGGAAAGGGTCACAGATCCTCAGACAACTACTTAGACCATTCAATGTTAGAGAAAGCAAATGTAACAAAAATTAAATTCTACCAGAGCAAGCTATGCAAGCTGCACTCAAAGCAGTTCTGGATAGTTCTGGGTTGCAGTCGGATTTGCACATTTTGCAGAGATCGACTGGCATCTGCACAGTCAACTGCGTGCTTGCGTTTCAGGAAATGATTAAAAAGGCAAGTCAAGCAAGGGCAATGTTTAATCGGAATATCTTAGCCGGTCGGTCTTCCGCTTGATCGCAATCATCAAACAATACATAGCGAATTTTGATAGACGCACACTTAGATGCCCAGTACCTGGAACTCGGTATTAAGATTGAACTACGTATAGTAAGGCTTGAAGATCTTGAAGTCAGCATTATTCCTGATAGAAACAACTCATTCAGCTGCCAAGCAATCAGGGACAACAAGGTAATTGAAAGATACTACAAGTATCTACAAGTGTTGAAGAGAGCGGGACGTATGAGATGCAAGTTGGGGCAGGCTCATACATATCATTCGAGCAGCCGAGTGTGACACTGAAAGCTTACGCTCTTGCCGGAACAGACCGAATATGGAATGGTAGCTATCCATGTTGGTCCATACTGGCCCATACTGAGTATTGAGTATTGAGGGATGGTCGCAGGCTTAAAAGGGAGCAGAGAGCAACAAGATTCACGAGTTCTGGACCTTCGTAGCTGTCAAGAAAACCATGACATAGAAAGACGCACAATGTTGACAATGTTATAGAATGTTATACTGTAGAAAAACTATGAAAAACTTGTCCAAGAGGAGAATCGCTTGCTGCGAAGCAAAAAAATGAACACGCATGGCAGGAATCCAGCATCTGTATAGATGCTGAGGTACCATCAAGACAAGGCATTCAGCCGTGTATCTAATCAGGCTAAAGTAGATGCAAACGTTGTTTCCAAATGGAACGCTTGCTGTTGTTGACTTGCTGAATCTGCATGGGCTGCTTGTGACTGCAGTTGGAAATCGCAAAATCAAAGAACGCGGAGATCATCTATTCTACTCAATTACTGCAAATCTAAACTAGCAAGCCATGAGAGTATGACAATGTATGACATGGGAGTTTGTATGAGTACGCTTTCCAAAATCCTGCCTCCATCATGAGAGCATGTGTGTCCGTCATCTTCTTCTGGATTTTCTGTTCGAGGAGCCAAATATATTTTGCTAGTGTTTGCTGATCACGGAGTGCCATAACTTCGTGAACTTCAGCTGCATATCTCATTTGCCTGTGAGCCTCTTCCATTTCCTTTCGTGTGTTGGTCTCATCGTCATCAACTTTCTTCATCACCACTTGCTTCAAGAAGACATCCTCGTTTTTGTGGCGTTGCTTCTTTACCAACAAGCTTTGAAATTCACTGACTATCGAGGATGCCTCTTCTTTGCTCCACTTCACGACGTTGAGGAGCTTCTCATCCATGTCGCACACTTCGCTAAGTGGTTTGCTCTGAGCCAAGCGACTGCCACTGTCTCCATCAATTCCCTTGCGAATGTCATGGATAATCTTTGCAGTCACTGCCACACGATCTGCCCTTGACTGTGGGCCTTCTTTCTTGGCACCCTTTGGATCCTCTTCCATGACAAAGTCATCATCCCAGTCAATGCAGCGGCAAATCTTTGACAGCAATGGCTTCAGCTTGCGCTTCAATTTCATTGGAGGAGGGTCTGCTGAGACAAAGAATCTGTCCAGAATTGCAAAGAAGATGTTGGTAAACACACAATAAACAAGAATCAAATACGGGAAGAAGAAGATCACTGCCATCACTGGATTTGCACCATACAGCCCCCAGAAGTCAAACTCACCCAGAATGAATGAAAAGCAGAAAAGGAAAGATGCAGCGATGTCAATACATGGTAGAAAGAATGGTCCAAAGGAAACGTTTGCCAGTAATGTGCAAGCGAACAGCACAATACCCAGGACCACAATGAACCAAAAAATGTCCTGCTTTGCATCATGCAAGGTCTGGTTGAGGCGTTGCATCCGAGGGTCTTCGCGAATGAAGCGAAGTGGACGCACAAAAAGCAGCAGCAGATTCGCTGCTGAGATACGATTGTAATCCTTCTCGGTGGTGATGAGTTCTGATGTGAAGTCAACAATTCCTCGATAGTCTCCTTGAAGTTTCTGCTGAAGATCACCCTCCTTCACCAGCCAAAGGATGAAGAGGACAAAACTCCAGAATGACATCAAATAAGAAATGGCGTCGACTGGCCTGAACACATCACTTGCAAAGAAGGTGAATATTGTAGTGAAAAGGCTGTTCCCTTTTTCTGCGCTTTCAGCAACAGAACGCCGTGTATGTTCTGTCTGCATCTCCTGGTACAACATGATCGTGAAGGCAACCACGAGTGTCATATAAATTGCACCAGGTACAAGGCGGCCGATGAAGTATCCCAACTTATCAACACCCACATCCCAACCGAACAAAGCAAGTGAGAAAACACGGATATCTTTGTGCACTTTGCCAGCTGGTGTTTGGTAGAATGTCATCACAATGTAGCTCAGCATGTCTCGATTGGGATTGTGAGCGACCAACTCAATGACAAAGGATGCAGACTCTTTCACAAAGAAACTGCGATTTGTTTCATTGCCGTTCCCAAGCAAAGCATCCATCTGTTCCCGGAAAGTCGCTGCATCAGAACTGAGCTCACACACGATGCCACCACTTTGCCGGTAGCTGCCGGCTCCGGCACCGACAGTCTGACAAAGAAGCTGATTTTGGTGCAGAAGTTGAAAATCCAAGTCGGCATCCTCGGCTGCGTTCGCCACATCTGGGTGGATGATCTGAAAAAAGCCAGATTCGTTCACCAAGATCCCTTGAATTTCGTCACCTGAGTCATCAAATCCTCCAACAAAGCGCTCATCCTCTGGCGTTGCTGAGCTGCGGCTGCCCCGATTTTGCATGCGTTTGCTCCTTTTCTGAGTGATTCTGGCAATGTTTTGAGAGCCATCCGTTTGATTTTGGCTTGCTCCTGTGATCAAACAGTTCCAACTCCGCAAGCAATTCATGCCAGAACTGATCAGTTGCTGCGTAGTGGACGTCTCCATGAATGCTTGAGCCGTGGAATTGAAGATGATCGCTGGAAGACCAACTCGCATCCAAGAAGCTACTTGAGACCATGTCGAGATATCATCCCATGACTGAGCAGCTGTCTTGCCGAAAGGGAGTGGCATTTCAACTTCAGTATTGCGAACCACAGCTTCCACAGCAAGCCTGAGTTGATTTTTCTCCTCCACCAGCATGTTGACGTAGAGAAAGCCAATGTAGCACCCAACCATCAGAAAGTAAACGCAAGCTGTACAAAGCCCGTCTTTTGCACTCTTCTTGGTGTCCCTTTCTCTGTACTCTTCGACTTTCTGACGGACTCCAGGATCTAGAGTGGTGAGATCGGGGCCTTTGACTGCACCACCAAAAGTAACCCCATCTTCGGCAAGTTCTTCTTGGCCTTTGGGCTTTCGACCGAAAGGAAATGGCCAAAACATGCGTCCATCTCGGCCTGCTTTTGTCTTCTTCTTGAGCTGCTTCTCAAGTTGTTCACGCTGGAAAACTGACTTCATATCCTCCGATACTCTATTGTAGGCATAGTTGATAATGGCATTAAACATCTGCACGGAGAGGAAGAAGAAGAAAAACATGAAAAGCCACATGAAAGGCACTTTCAAGGGTGTGTTGAAACCATCCATGACACTCAGGTCACCCATGAACAAGGAAAAGGTGCTCACGAAAGTGACCCACGGGTTCGTGAAGTTTGCAGACACATTGGAAAAGTTAGTGAGTGCAAAAGTGGAGAACCCGATGAAGATCACCCCAATGTACAGGATATAAATGATGATGTTGCCTGCACTGAAAGTGATTGTTCGAAGGAGAAGTACAACGCGAGACCTTGTGTGGCCCAAGAACTGTAGCATTCGAAGGTAGATTGTGAAAACGGCAAATGATGAAGTCACTATGTAGAAACCAAAGGTAGCACTTCGATTGTCGAAGTTAGTGTAGTCCTGGAACAGCCTTGTCTGCCGAAATGTATCCAGTGTTGGCATGTAGAAGTACCAAATGCCAAAGCACCCAATGCTGGCAATGATTGAACAGGCATTCACATAGCACCAGAAATTTTGCAAATAAGTTGGGAAGCCCTTTCCAATTCTGTAGACCAGATCGAAGAAGTAAAAGCATGTGAAGACCAAGTATGTATATTCAAAGTACTGGATCCAGCTATGAGAGATGTCCAACTGCAGAGTTTGTGTCTCCACACGATGCGCAAAGAGTGCCCCTGCAGCGCTGAATTGAAAAAATACCTTCACTTTTGTGAGACTCTGAAAGTTTGCATTGTAAGTCTGAAATTCAGCTGTCAAGCTGCCTAGCTGAGAATCAAAGAATGGTTCTCCAAGAAAGTCTTCGAGGCCAAGAGTTCCAGATCTCGTCAGGTTCCCATCACAATGATTTAGCATTGGGTCTGGAGCAAGACCTGAAACATCTGAACTGTCAACCAAGTGAACCAATGTGCCAGAAGCCGATGTCGTTGCCACTGCAATGTATCCTCCCATCTGGTTGTAACCTGATCCCAGGAAGTTGACACAGCGACCCTTGCCTATAGCCTACAGCCCAATGAAGACGACCCTGCTGATTTGGAAGTATCAAACCTATACCAAGTTTTTCCAACATGTGGAGAAGCATATATTCCAAGCAATAATGTATTGACACTTAGAAAATCTTTCAAAATACAATAACATACAATAAATGTGTTCAAAAGATCCAAAGAGGATCCAAATATATCCAAATCGTGAAGTCGAGTAAACCTCCTCAATTGGTCAGATGATTTTTTGCCGGTTCAAAAATCTCACCAAGTCATGCCTACATTATGAGCTGCCGTATGCAACCGAGGAGCCTGTGTTAGAACAGCTTTTGCACGCAGGAGTGTAGAGCCAACTAAGAGTACTGGGCGTACTTGCCACAATAGGCGAGGTTGCCTCTATGTCGGAGCCCGCAAGGTCTGTACCAGGATCGATTGTGAAAGCTTTCCACGTTTGCGGGTAAAATGCAGAGAAGCGCGTTGTGGTGGACGCAGCTGCATCACTGCTAAGTTTGACTCGCCTGAAGCTCAGTGTAATTGAAGATGCATTCAGGCAAATCCCACTGGTAGGTGTGACCCTGTTGTGCAGGTTCAACGACAGCGGGTTGCTGTACTCATCTGTATTGCCAGCAGCTTGCAATGAATTACAAAGCCATCGAAGCCAACTTTGAACATCTTTCACATCTTTGATGTCATTGAACTTTCGCGGTCTTGGTTCAAACTCAAAGTACTGCTCGGTCAAAGCAGACTTCGTTCCATCATTGGCAATTGACAAGTCTTCGACTTGACTTCGTGCCTTGATGACAAAAGTCGCAATGAACGCATAGATTGCGAAGCGAATCACCTTGGTTTTGGGCATGTGCAATGCAGTTGCAACGCAATTGCAGCGAATCTCATAGATATAATCACAAACTGAAGGTTTTCTCGTCCTTTTTTCAGTTGGAATGATGCGCAGGAAGTAAACCTAATGGGATACCTGCTCCGAATTTTTTTATTCAAAAGGTCTTTGTAGATAGTCAAAATAAATTCAAGGTCTCTATAGATACCTGAGAAGATGAGAACGAAAACCAATGTTTTTTCTCGCTGAAATAATCTCGCTGGTTGTATCATATCTCAAAGCAAGAGAAAATGTAGGTTGGAAAGTCAGGAGGAAGGTTAATTAAGTGGGTAAATTTGACAATTGCTGACAATGCGGGAGTGATCTTGTTGTTGAAAACGACTGGGGTTGGCTTGATTCTGCTGCTTCTCTTTAGCATTACATCTGTGATGTTTATTGTTGGCTCCAGTCGTACATTGCGACGCGTTTTGGAGTTTCCTTTTCTGCTTGTCAGCGCGCGTTTATGCGCATATTCCTGCACGCCTGTCACGTGGCCGGGGAGGAGGGGGGTTCGGGTGGGGTGGGGGGTGGGGCGGGGCTAGTAACGTCTTTTCGCCTTCGTTTCTTGGCCGTCAATTGTTTATGTTGCAATCGTCAACACACTGTTGACGCTGTGGAAGGTCTCTGGCAACTTTTGACACGCTCTTGATGCTATGCTGTGGAAGTTCTTGCAATTTCGATAACGCTCTTGACGCTACGCTGTGGAAATTTTCTTGCGATTTCGAACACGCTTTTGACGCTACGAGTACGCTGTGGAAGTTCTCTTGGAATTTCGAACACGCTCTTGATGCTATGCTGTGGAAGTTCTCTTGCAATTTCGAACACGCTCTTGATGCTACGCTGTGGAAGTTCTCTTGCAGTTTTCAACAAGGAGTGCCTGGTTCTCAACCAAAACAACTCTTGTCTGTTCGAGTGACCACTGAGGTGAGGAAAAATGGTTGTCCTTCAGGCAAATCACCTGTCAAAAAGAAGGTTCCAAAAAAAGTACTAGTTTGATGCCAAAACTACCATGTCGCTGTAGCGAAACAGCAATCGGCATTAAAAAACATGCATTTCGCTGTAGCCCCGTTCCACATACACAAAACTGTGGTGGCAGTGAA
>CAMXCT020005526.1:0-14818 GCA_947184155.2 Cladocopium goreaui
AATTTAATGTAAAATAGAGACTCTTGTAAATAGAGATACTATATACATTTATCTCCATGAATCATCCGGCGAGCAGACCCCTCCGAATGGAGCGAACTTCAAAAATTTACCAACTTCGATTTCAGTCCATTGTTTGCTTGAATGAGCAACTTTGGAGATCCGCTATTTCCGTTTATTTCGTGATTTGGTCAATTGTTTTCGTATGACCTGAATTTCTGAATCTTGCGAACCCGAACTTTTCAATTCGAACTTTCACCGGTAGAGTGAGGCATTTTGCCTGTGGAGAGACCGTGCGCGAAGCACCATTGGTCACTACTGGAAAAATTAGCGAATCCGCTGTTCTTTTTCGACATGTCCTTAGGACATTCGCTGCTTTCACGTGTTTTTCAATTCGAAGCCACTGCGTAACTCCGGTTTCTTTTGCTATTTGCCATTGTGTAGAGAAGTCAGGAAGATATTCTTAATACCAATTGGGTACGGCAAGGCGTAGTGCTCTACTCATTGCTTTTGAATTTGTGCCTGTGTTTTTGTTTCGACCTAATACCTACATAGGTACATGCATGAGTATTGAGCACATTTATATGCGCCTGCAAGGCTCAAGAAAGAGGTATATAGAGTAACCCTGTAGACAAGCACTGACCGGCAACAGGCTGAGAGTAAAAGAGTGCTGTCATTGGGGAAGACGCCTTAGCTGATCTTGAAGTAGACGCTAGGGCCCCTCTTCAGCCCTCCCCCCTGCACCCCCCCACCCGCTCTGATTTTTTAACCGGTTTCCCTTGCTACCTACTATTCCTTTCTTTTTGCATAAGCGTCATCGTTTATTTGGGTTAATTTCATCTTTGTTGATATCCATCGAGACTTGTGCCTATGTGCTTCTTTCTTGATCTTCTCGTTCTTACTTGCAATATATCCATTGAGACTTTGCCTATGTGCTCCTCTCTTGGTACGCATTGCGGGGGGAGGCGCTGCGCCCTCCCCCCTGCACCCCCCCACCCGCTTTTATTTTTTAACCGGTTCACTTTGCTACCTACTACTACTACTACTACTACTACTACTGCTACTACTATTACTACTACTACTACTACTGCTGCTACTACTACTACTACTACCACCACTAGTACTACTACTACTGCTACTACTACTACTACTACTACTATCACGACTACGACTACGACTACTACTACTACTACGACGACGACGAAGACTACTACTACTACTACTATTACTACTACTACTACTACAGCAACAACAACAACTACAACAACAACAACTACTACTACTACTGCTACTACTACTACCACCACTACTACCACTACTACCACTACTACCACTACTACCACTACTACCACCACTACAACTACTACTACTACTCTTACTACGATATTTTTTTTTGATACGGATATTTTTTTTTTGATCTAGGTTTGCAGCACGAAACCCGTGAGGTCTCACTGTAAATGGGATTGCAAGTGGTGCTGGTGGAGGAGTTGCCGATGGAGTTTTGGAGGAAGTCTCGCACGAAATGCGTTTTTGAGAGATAGCAGATGCCCGAAACCCTATGTTTTTCCATACAAAGTCCGTCCCCGAACCTCGATGATCTACCTCTGCGGTGCGACGGGTGCGAGACGGTCTCGTGTGTGGTCGGATCATGGGCGGATCATGCTCGGATCGGTTCCGCATTGTAAATGGGGTGTCACCTGATTTTCGTGCATGCGCGGTCGACAGAATTCCATTGTGATTTGCAACTGTAGGATGGTTCCCGCATTGTAAATGGGGTTGCAAGTGGTGCTGGTGGATGAGTTGCTGATGGAATTCCATTGTGATTTGCAACTCTAGGATCGTTCCCTCACTGTAAATGGCATTGCAAGTGGTGCTGGTGGAGGAGTTGCCGATGGAGTTTTGGAGGAAGTCTCGCACGAAATGCGTTTTTGAGAGATAGCAGATGCACGAAAGCCTATGTTTTTCCATACAAAGTTCGTCCCCGAACGTCGATGATCTACCTCTGCGGTGCGACGGGTGCGAGACGGTCTCGTGTGTGGTCGGATCATCCTCGGATCATGGTCGGATCGGTCTCGGATCGGTTCCGCATTGTAAATGGGGTTTCAACTGTGTTTCGTCTATGTGCGGTCGACAGAATTCCATTGTGAATTGCAACTGTAGGATCGTTCCCGCATTGTAAATGGGGTTGCAAGTGGTGCTGGTGGATGAGTTGCTGATGGAATTCCATTGTGATTTGCAACTCTAGGATCGTTCCCTCACTGTAAATGGGATTGCAAGTGGTGCTGGTGGAGGAGTTGCAGATGGAATTCCATTGTGATTTGCAACTGTAGGATCGTTTCCGCAATGCAAATGGCATTGCAAGCGGTGCTGGTGGAGGAGTTGCCGATGGAATTCCATTGTGCTTTGCAACTGTAGGATCGTTCCCGCAATGTCTAGAAGGTTTCACGTGCTTCGGTGGACGAGCTGAGGATGTAATACCAATGTGTTTTGCTAGGGATTGTTCCTGGATTCTTTCAGATTTTGCCTGCTTTCATTTTCTATTTCAATTCTTTATAAAAAACGATGCAAAAATCAACTTTTTCTGCTCTGGCGTCGAGATCCGGTTTTGGAGCTACAATTTCCGACGCCGTTGCGCGTAGGTCTATTGCGTTTTGCAACTGAGTCTCTGCAGATCGCATTGTAATGGCTGCGTCAAGGTTGCTTCGTGCTGTGGCTGCATTCGTAATAGTATTGTCTTTTGCAGCTGGACTTCGTAAATCGTATTGGAGTGGCTGTATGCGCCACAGTGATTTGTCAGCAAATTTTATCCATTTTGGCGTCAGTGATTTGCTTTCTAAAAATCCTTTTAAAAAGTGCTTCAAAATCGTCTTGCACAACAACAGTACGTGGTTGGACGACAAAGAGTCGGACGACGAAGTTCTCCGCAGACAATACCGTCATCTCTGGGAAGCTGTGCGGTCCTTTCAACCAGAGTTTGTTGATGCTGAGATGAAGCGCAGACAAGGTCTTGCCGCAGAGGTTTCAACTCTCGTTTGACTGCCGAGGGCTGGGTGTGCGTTGTTATGAACCGCATCCGGGTGTGAATTGCTGTGCTTCAGTAGCTTCGCCTTTCATTTGACCTTGCGAACCGCAGAATGCCTCTGTCACTTGGTTTTGGTTTCTGTGTGCGTTGTTACGAACCGCACAAAAAACCATGATCGTATTGCATACATGTGACCAAAAAAAAGGATCTTTCAGATTTTGGCTGCTTTCATTTTCTATTTCAAATCAACTTTTTCTGCTCTGGCGTTGAAGTGTGAAGGAAGCAGTGGGAAGTGTGAAGTGTGAAGTGTGAAGTGTGAAGGAAGCAGTGGGAAGTGAAAAGTGTGAAGTGTGGAGTGTGAAGTTTAAGTTTGGAGTGCGAAGAGTGAGTGTGAAGTGTGAAGTGTGAGGTTTGGAGTGTGAAGGCAGCAGTGAGAAGTGAGAAGTGTGAAGTGTGGACTGTGAAGTGTGGAGTGTGAAGTGCGAAGTGGAAGAAGTGTGAAGTGTTGTGAAGTGTGAAGTGTGAAGCAGTGAGAAGTGTGAAGTGTGGACTGTGAAGTGTGAAAGTGCGAAGTGAGAAGTGTGAAGTGTGAAGTTTGGAGTGTGAAGGAAGCAGTGAGAAGTGAGAAGTGTGAAGTGTGGACTGTGTGAAGTGTGGAGTGTGAAGTGCGAAGTGAGAATGTGAAGTTAGGAGTGTGAAGGAAGCAGTGAGAAGTGAGACTGTGAAGTGTGGAAGTGAGAATTGTGAAGTGTGAAGTGTGAAGTGCGAAGTGAGAAGTGTGGACTGTGAAGTGTGAAGTGTGAAGACTGTGAAGTGTGAAGACTGTGAAGTGTGGACTGTGAAATGTGAAGTGTGCAGTGTGAAGTGTGAAGTGTGAGGTTTGGAGTGTGAAGGAAGCAGTGAGAAGTGAGAAGTGTGGAGTGTGAAGTGTGGAGTGTGAAGTTTGAAGTTTGGAGTGCGAAGAGTGCAGTGTGAGGTGTGGAGTGTCGAGGGAAGGACACGGTCGGGACAGGTTGTCGTTGAACTATAGGTCATTTATGTTTGGGAAACTTCTGCCGCCGGCTTGCCCGGGTCTATGTTAATTAATCATATAATACAATAAAATATACATTAATAAGTTTCTCTTAATGTACTTTCACATACCATTTGTTTCTCTCATGTTGAGCCTAATTGTCATGGGCATCTACTACCATTATTTACCATTCACAATCATCGTCATGTCCTATTTGTCATTAGGCAAGTCTACCTTTCACCCCATGACACTCCTGAAGATCTCCAGAAGTTTTTGTGCTCATCCTGAAAGCGCCCAGCGGCAGCGGCCCAGCATGTCCCAGCATGTCCCAGCTGGCCCAGCATTCAAAAAGTCAAGTCATCTCGTCGTCTCGTGATCTTGAGTCATCAGCTGAGGTTGTTCGGTTCTGCTGATGAGCTGATGGTCAATGCTCCTACCAGCGGCGGGGAGATGAAGCAAATCGGACAAAACGTTTGAAGCAAAAATCTCTATCCAAGCTCGTGGTGAGAAAGCTAAGCTAAAATGTACCAAAAAACAAATCGAAGTTCCAAAAGTCCCAGCTGAAACTGGAAACCTTGAAAGTCTTGAAATTGGTGAGAGTTGAAGTCAAGTCATGGAGTCAATTGAATCGTTTTGCGTTTGACCGACGTTGGAAATCTTCCTTTGCGCCAATCACCGTTATCTTTAAGCGCAGACTGCGTGCGCAGTTCGCTCTGCCGAATCCCGCAAGCTGGCGAAAGCCAAGCAGCATCAGACTCCGATCTGGAGCAGCGCAAGACTTTTGTTTTTTGGTCCCGGAGTCCGAGATTTGCACTTGCTTTATCTTGCTTTATTGAGCTGAGAAGACTTGATGGCCACATCATTTGGCTGTGCCATACCGAATGTGCGGTGTAAGTTTCAAGTTTCAAGATCTAAGTGGTTTTGATACATTTGATTGAAGAAATGATATGATCGCCATTTTGCCAGAAGAATTGTAGGAGTGTCGCTCAGAAGACCAAACATTTAGGGATGAGAGATATGTTTAGCTCTGAGGTTCATTTATTTGTGAGAATAAAAGACATCGAATCAAAATATCGTTTGAAGCCTGTTCAGAAATCAGCGAAGTACGGCATGAAGCATCTGCAGCATCTGCAGCCATGGTGATAGCAACACGATAACATGCGATGCCAATGCAGCATGATGCAACATGATGCAACCCGATGGACCAGGGAAAGGACTGAGTCTGCGCAAAGCTCCGCGGCAGCTGCGAGCAAATGTGACTGCATGTGCGGCGAGTGGACTATCTTCCAGTAGGTTCCAACATGAACAAAGCATGAACAAAGTTGGATGATAGCTGGTGATAGCTGTATTTGATGGTGTTGCACAGGAAATTTGGGACTGGTCAGACTGATGTCCTTGTAGCACTGTCGTGAATATCATTCTTTCAGAAACTTTCCCGTGTTTCCCACTTGGAAAGAAAGTCTTACGGTTACCGTATATCTCAGAGCTTAGAAGTCGCTCTCCACGGGAGTGGCAGGGCATCCAAGAGTGATGCATCCAAACATGGCAGCTCCCTAGTGCCAACATGTCGCAGGGCACTTTCCGAATTAAGGGATTCCAAATGATTCCAAGATCTTCCCGTCTGAAAGATCCTTTGTTATCCCTTTGTTATCCCTTTGTTATCTATTGTGCGTTGTTTTCTTCCAACTTCCAATTGTTGAACTCGTTGCAACTCGTTGCAACTCGTTGCAACTCGTTACAAGTGCCTGTGATCTCAGGAGACCTGTTACAGAACCAGAGACAGGCGCAGCCGCACAGCAAGACGCTGTCGGTGCACTTGGGCGCTGCAGGATCTCTTTGGGTGATGCAATGCATATGCATTATATGCATTATATGCATCTGCATTATATGCATTCGTTTCGATGCAATGCCAATTGCCATGGCGAAACTTCTCTCGGAAATACCGAATGAGCGCACCGAACATCGATAATACTGTACCGATCTGTACCGAATCAGCGGAATAACCTCAGCAGAGAATCCACAAAATCCACAAAATCCACAAGGCCAAAAACTCGGGAGTTGTTCTGAGCGGTGAAGTTGTTCTCGTTGGCATTCCGCGCCTTGACACAGCTGGGCAAAAGGTTCCCAAAGCCGAAGGCCCGACAGCGAAACAATTTTCAGAATTTGTCGCGGCCTCAGTCGAAACTGAAAAACTGATAAAACTGGTTCAGCCATGTTCAGCCAAGACTGTAAGACTAACTGTAAGATCTGTAAGATCTGTAAGATCTGCAAGACTTGATTTCAGCATTTTCAGCATTCCATGACCATTGCATCAAGACTCCGTGCAAAATCTTGTCGTTGCACAAAACAACATTATGGATATTCATGGACCATTCATGCTCCTGCTCGATGGCCCTATAGACACTATAGACTCTATAGCACATTTTACAATTTTGTACAATGTACAATGATATGTTGTATATTTACAATATCTTACATCATGGATATGTTGCGTGAACATCTGACCAAATCTGCTGGTGGCCACGCACCAAGGCTTCAGTGGATCGCGTTTCTAGCTCGCCATGGGCTGACTGTGAATCCAAATGTTACCAGAAAAAGAAGCCACAGTTTGTCAACAGAAATAGTTTTTACACCGTGAGTAACTTTTCTCAAATAGTCCCGATTCTCCAATCAAGGGAAATGAAATCTCCCTTTCTCCATCTTTCGCTCATCTTGTTTTTCCCATGCCACGATTATTGTGGCAATGCTCCAACGGCACGGCCTGCCCGCATTTTCAATTTGACTTAGTGCTCTCCGCTTGTGCATGACATTCAGCACACAGAGACCAGGGCGGCCGGGAAGGAAACAAAGCCAAACTGAGAATCAAATTGCAAGAAAAACTTAGAAAAATTGCTCATTCAGAATTGCTTAAAGGCATAATCTTGGAAACTCGGCCCAGATCTGGTTTGTCAGCAGAGCTGCCGCCCACAAGTTTTGGCTCATGGCCAATCAGGTCCCAACTGGGCCCCTGACTTTTGCCCTTGGGCGTGTGCATGCACAGTGAAGGACATGAGAAGACAATTCTATCACAAATTGTATCAGAAAGTGCCTCTGAAAGACAAATTTCAAGTTATTTCAAAGACCTTTCAAATTTCATTGCATGCCAAGAAATGACAGCTTTGGTAGCCACACGGCTTGACGTAGATCAAGGGCCGTTCCTTGTGCCGTTCCTTGTGCCACGATGCCGAAGCATCAAGCCGAATGCACAGTACCGTGAATCGGAACGTTTATTGAGCCTTAAAAGGGACGTAGATAGCTGTGGCAAAGAAGTCGAGGCTAAGAATGTTTCCGGGCAAATGCGACGTCCAAAACAGCATCGGTTCAAAGAGGTACAGACTGAAACTCTGAACCAAAAGCTCCAAAAGCGTTGGAAAATATGTCAGGGACTTCAAAGGATTCCGGGATTGCCCGAGTGCCAAGTTGTCCTCCGCTTCACCAAAGTCCCAACAGACGGACCGTGGAATGAAATGGATGTGGGGGTTGTCAGTACAGTTCTGCGGATGTGACAAGCCTCCGCAAGCGGCCGATGTCTTGAAACTTAAAAAGCTCGCAGCCTCTGCTCGTCGAGGTCAAACATAACTGACATTCACTGACACTAGGGTGATCTAGGTGTAGGGAGTGTGAGGAACGACTTGGAGCAGTATGTATTGTTTACATTTGCGGCAATGGAAAAGAACGATAACATGGAAATATCATGAAGTGTGACTTGGCCGAAACAGAATGAACAAGACATGGAACATATGGAACAAGAGTAACAAGAGTGAGATTGTTTTGGTTTGGAGGTGGTTTGGTGGGGTCCTTTTTGGGTCGCTCCCCGATCTCGTGCAGTTGGATGCCACCTTCTGGAAGCGAACCGTGGCACCCTTCGTCCAGACCTTAGATGGAGCAGGACAAGTTAGACAAGTTAGAGAAGTTTCAATTGTGAAATGTCCATAAATGTCCTATATGTGCCATGGGGGATGGTCATGAATTGGGATTTGTATTCTGACAAGGATTCCCGTTATGGAACGGATGACCATACCACATATACCATGTTTTGAGCATGGCACATAGGCTCAGATATGCTCAGATGTATAACATGTGGCCTTGGTATTTGGACTGCTCTTGATTTGATGGAACGAAATACTAAAATTGCATTCTGCCATTCCGCATCGCATTCTGCATTGCATTCCTAGATATTGCGCAGGCTCTCGTCTCAGTGTACTCTCGATAGGTCGTTGAGCGCAAGCCCCGGTGTCGTTCCATCGCCAACTTCCCGGGCTTTGAGCCCTCCCGAGATGTGCACGGCATCCCAGTGTCCACCAGTGTCCACCAGTGTCCACCAGTGTCCACCAGGTCCACCTATTTCACACCTACGGACCTATGATACCTATGTGGAGCACAACATAATCCAGCTCTCTGTGGAATGTTTTCAGTTTCTTACATCTCCAACTCCGTGAACACTTTCACTGACTCCTTGCCGTTTGCTGAATGATATAGATGATGTAGATAGCTCAAAAGGCTCGGCTTTTTGTCAGGAACTACTTTGATTGGCGTCCACCCACGAGCGGCTCTGCGTTCCTTGGCCACTTTCAGAACACGGAAACGGATGTTGAAAACTGTTGAAAATTGTTGAAATATGTTGAGTTCATACTGGCCCACAGCTGGCCAAGAAAGTCCAGAGTCTAGAGATACCCGAGATATGAATCTGAAATCATTCTGAAATCATTCTGAAATCATCTGAATTAGGAAAATTTGGATGTTTTCAGTATGGTTCGGTATGTTTCGGTGAAGTTTTCAAGGAAAAAGTCTCGACGCAGCAGATTTCAGACTGGCCATGCATAAATCTCTTGGAGGTTTGAAAGGGGAGCGGGGACTTGTTGCTGTGAGGACATCACAAAAGTCTAGGACGTCACACAAGTCGAGGGCATCATCGGTGGTTCCTGAAAAACTTGGACAGGCGGATTAAGTGATTAAGTGAGACAGAGAGATAGAGGAAAGGACACTGACTTGAAAAACAAGACGCCTTGTGACACAGCATAACTGGCATAACATAGCAATATATAGCAATAATAGGAAGAGTATGGAAAGAGTATGGAAAGTATTGGAAAGCCCTTGTTGAGTTCTCCACTGTGAATCTCAGCAGGCCCAGCTGTATGAACTTCCAAGGAGCAGGTGTCGGTGACTTGAACTGACAGATCAACCCTGGTAACCTGGCACCCAATTCTCCATGAGAAGATGCCAATGAGGGAGTGATGAGAGCGGGAGGAAGTGAGGAATTGGAAAGTTTTGTCGACTCCAAAACTTTTTGGAACGGACTCTTCGCATTCTGTGATTCGAGCTGCAAATTCGCCCGAATTTACGCAGGCCTACGACTGGTCAACATTTCTGAGGCACAGCCTTCAAAAGGCCTTTTGAGCCAATCCTTAACTGATCCTGATCCAACAGTGTCTAACAGTATCAAACAGTATATCAGTATATAACAGTTCTAATCATCATCAAATCATCCTAGGTCCCATCATCTGGTGGAAGAAAATCATCGAAAATTGGTTCAGCTCGTCAGATTCTTTGCGAGTGGTCTCTTTGAGATGGTAGATCGTTCTCAGACTCAGATTGGTAGTGCCAAAAGCTTTTCCAAAGCTCCGGCAAAGTCTCTGCAAATTTAGCCATGACTTGCATCAGTTGCCAGTTTTCCTAATGAAGCTATGTGTGATTTGTTTGCTCATCCCATTTTCATGTGCATCAAACACCACGCAACCAATGGCAAAGCATGCCTGCCTTGCAAGGAACCTCACGCATAGATCATTTTTTGGATCATTCTAGATTTTACCATATTTTACCTTTTTGAGTGAAGATTTGCCCAGATTTTGCCCAGCTTTGCTTGGCACCTGTTTAGTGCAAGGTCGCCTCACCTCTGGGGAATTTCGCGCCTGTAGCTTTGTCAACAAAGGCTTTTGAACCCTTTTGAAATTAAACTTGTTTCAAGTGTGAAAGGAATCTGAAAAGAATCCTTCGGGGAATCCGGGAAAAGAATAAAGAGAGAGAGAGAGTGGAAAGAGTGGAAGAATGTATGGGGACGCCACTTCGACTCACCGGCCGATATTTCAACCTGAAATCATTAGTTCTATAGTATTCTATAGACAAACATGTTGCAACTTATTGCAACTTAGAGGTCTCTGCAACAAATGCCTTACATCCTTGAATCAGGCTGTGAGGGTCACAAAAAGAATGGTTTGCTTAGCTGCTTAGCTATTTGATTTCGATACACAGATCAGATCTGCATGATTTCGATACCCAGACATTGAACTTATTGAACTTCTCAATACTCAGCTGATTGGCGTGGAAGGTCCCACGAGGGCTCGGGGGAACTGAGACTGCCAGCAAAGCTGGTCCAAGTCTCCACGAAAAAAAAAGTATTGGTGAAAGCGTCTAGGAAAGCGTCTGGATAAAAAAGTGAAGTATTGGATAACGATGAAAAACACCGGGGCGCTGTTTGCCCAATGTCCCAGCTGGTGTGTTCATTCTTGCACTTTGTTCAATTTGTTTACATCATGCTCTCCAAACATCTCCAAACCTCGCAGACGCAGCGGTTCAAGCTCAGATATCCAGTGGCAGCAGCACCCCAGGGATCCCCAGGGCAAAGATGATTGGAACTCAGGCTCAGGAGCACCGTGAAGTGCCAAAGTTTTTCGATGGATCAAAACTAAGATCTCAGTCATCTTAGTCATTTTAGTCAATTTAGTCTAGACTATTCCACGCTAAACTTGACAGTTTCTCACAGTGGCAGGATTGGCCAACAGTACATCAGTACCTGCCTCAGAGAGAATCATATCTGTAACAATATCGACGCCTGATGGCTGCTGATCGCAATGTGTTTTCAGGTCGGCTGAAATGCAGGCATTAAGGGACTATGTGACTGCAGCAGATGGCTACAGATATGCCAATCAAGTTTCTTTGCTGCATTGTAAGATACAAGTTCTTACAGGTTGTCCAAGTCAGAGACAGGCAGCATTGGATTTGGGCAACTCTGCAGGCTGCGAGCACATTGCGGCTGGACGTCACACACTCCAATCTGATTCAGAGATGGCATGACCTTGTTTTCGACAGCAGCATGACAGCACGGCGCTCAGAGTCAGAAAGCATCAGAAAGCTAGAATGTTAGAATTCTTGGCAACAACAAAGTGCAAAATGATCGAAATGCAGAATGTGCAGCATGACGCTGTCACCTGTCACTGCCTGTCACCTTCAAAAGGTTGGCCGAGTCAAAGAGAAGCTGGGGCCCTGGGGCCCTGGGCACTTGGCATTTTGGAAGCTGAGCTAGGGCACCATAGGGCACCATCGTTGCCGGTATTGCCGGTCAAGTCATCCCCAGCATACTGAGGTTGTACTTCCATGGCGGCACTCCAGCAGAGCACCAGGACTCGTTTCGAAGACGCCAACTTGTGAAGGCAATGGCAGACATGATTGCAATATTTCAATATATTTCAATATGTTGCAGATGTTGCAGTGGACTGCTGGACTTATTGAGCTCTCAGCACTGGATCAGATCGACCGGTATGGTGTGAATGTGAATGCAGGAGCTCTACTTGAGACGAGGCGGTGGCGACACCTTGTTCCTCTGGGACGATGCTTGTCGTGTTGCAGACCTTACGACAAACTATTAACTGATATATAACTGATATTAACTGTATAAACAGCTGACAATTCTCAGGGCAGGGCCACTTCAGATTGAACACACACCACACAACATGTACTTTCACCATGTACGGTTAGCAAAGTCACAAACACTGAGACAACATGAGACAACATGAGACAAGGATAGTTGATCATGTTGATCGCACCAAGGAGAAAAAGACTCTGGCAGATTATGGAGTCAAGTGAGAAGCTGAGTTTCCTTTGGCGTCAAGTGGCATCAATTGACATCCAAAATGTCATCATTTTTACGACGTGTGAAAACCATGTGAAGACAGCCAAGTGCCGCAATGCCGCAATGCTTGAGGAATGGTATGGAGCTCCACATCAAGGCAAGTGGGCACGAACACTTTGACGGCCATGGTGCCCGCCAACGCTACGGAAAGGTAAATCTCAGCTCGAAGGGATAGATTACCCACAAAGTATCACAAGCTCACCCGGCTTTTCCAATGAGACTGTCTACAGAGTCTACATTGAAATGTCATTTGATTCAAGTCAGATCAAGGTTTTCAAGAATATCGCCATCAGTGTCCAGCAGCTTTGATCGCGTTTGGACAGGACACAAATCCCTACTCCTTGTCCGCAAACGGAGGATTGGAGGACGTGAGTCAGGCAGGAGAATTTGATTCCATCAATTAATCATAATTAATCTATTTTACATCATTTTACACTTTTTCACAAGGCGATACAGATCTTAAGTTGCAGATATTTAAGGAGTTTGTTGCATGCTGTGATGACTTTTTGCATTGTACTGCTCAAAGACCCCAGCTTGAAGAATCGCAGACAAGAAAGGATTCTGATCACCGTGAAATGTTGATGTTTGTCAAGGTTCAGAAGTATGTCATGGCAGACGAGGACAGATATCAAATTATAATGTCATGTCTTGTTGCCAAGAAGCATGTTGTATTCTTTGCTGCCTGTGCACTCTTCGAATTTGGCCCAGAGGCAAATGTTGCCAGTGTCATGTTGAAACTCTTGCAGGAATACGACAAGCTTGAAAACAGCGTTCGAGCAGTCAAGCGAAGAGAGAAGGAGAAGGTTCAATCAGTGTTGAAGTCTGAAATACCAATGGACCAATGGCACGAATTAGTTATGCAACATGCTGACTCAACATTGTCAACATAACATAACATATCTTAACATAACTCAGTCTATCCTAACCTGTTTGGACATAGCTTGGCATATCTTAACATATGTTGACTTCCATATGATTTATATATACTTATTTGAACTGTTTGACCAGTGTGCGACTGGGACGTCGGCCTGTGTCAGGCTGCAGCAGAACGAGCTGCTCGGATAGCTGCTGGAGATGTCAGCTTCACAGGACTGTAGATCGGAATGTAAGGTTGATCGAAATATATCGAAATCATGGATTACAATGTAGATTTATGTAAGTTCTCGTAACTTATTGGTCTTGATGCTCCAAGGCAGGAATTCCGCGAAAAAAAACTTCGAAATTTTGACATATTCGCGCTACGTGTTTCGACAGACGAAGTCATTGAAGAAGAGCCCAGTGAAAGCATCGAAGAGGCTTGACGGCCTGAGTGGATTTGACTTGAAAGAGTCGCGGATCTTCAAGAATTGTGCATGATTTTTTGTTTGACTTTAGTATCTTTAGTGTGTTGCTGTCGCTTTCCTTCTCAAAACGCCCAGGTTTCAGCGAGAATAACAGTAGGCAGCCGGTGCCAGGTCAGCAGCGGATTGGCCTTGATTTTATTTGATTTTTGTAATTTGTCATATATTGTCATTGTCATTATCATGTCACATGTTTGGAATGTTACAAGATGTTACAAGCCTCCTGTATGCACTGCCCCTTGCTGCCCCTTGCCAAAGATTTGATCATCTCTCGGCGACTCTCTGTCATTGAACCCGCACAGCGTAAAGATGTATAAACAGCCTTTCGACATCTTTCGACCGCAATCGCATTTTTCTGCAAATGTGAATGGATTGACAGTCTTCTGGAAGCATGACTACTGGGGCAACATTTCCTGTCTGCACTCTAGCTAGAACAATCAGGGCACCGCAGTGGCAAGAGAATGGAAGGTTGCTGCAGCTTTCATGTGAAGAATCGGAATGGGAGTCACTGGTAGTCATTGAAGAGGGAAAATGTTTGGAAAATGTTTGGGAAAAACTGTAAGACAATATAAGACAATAAAAGACAATAGATAAATATGATAACTTGTTGATAAAAATGATAAAACAACAGTTGTAAGACACTTTGCCAGGTGCACCCCGGCGGCCGCCGTGGGGAGGTGGCCTTTGTCGGCAGTGTGAGAGGTGCCAAGGCGCGAGAGCCACAACATACACCACGATGCAAAAAAAACACGAATAGGACACCAAGAATGACATAATATGACATATATTATGACTCAATGACACCAAGACACCAAGACACCAAGAATTATTCCAAGTTGTGGCGCTCAGGGCGTGTGGATTGGTGTCGGCTTGGATGAGCCACAGGGTGCAGCACCAAAACATTTGAACGGCCCGCAGTGTGACTCATGGTTTTGCAATGTTTCGCATTCGAACATGTCTGAGGCAACAATGATGGCTCAAAGGCTGGAGAGCACTACTTCGATTGCAAGGGCGAGAAGTACGGTTGCTTTGTTCGACCTGACAACGAGCCTTGGTCAAATTGCAAGAAATTCTTGGCACTTGAAGTCACTTGAAGCCTGAAGTTTTGCCAAGAGCAGTTCGATTTTGAGTTTACTATGCTTACTCAGTTTTCTCTTCAATTTCGCACTCTTTGGCATTTCCTTTGCGTCATCTCCTGTCTTTGCATCCCGGAACAGCGTGACGCAGAGGTCGAAGTGGGTGACTTCCCAGAGTTAGATCCTTTCGCTTCAGACGAGGAGTTTTGAGTCAGGCAGACGAAGGGCCAAAGTAACTGCGCTTCAATTTCATGCAAGGTTACAACCTGCCATAACATGTGCTGCAAAAGTTATAGTTCTTTTCAGCTTCTTAGCTATGATGTCCGAATCGTAATAGCGTCAGTACATCGCTCAATACTACTCAGTGCACAACAACTGCCTTTTGGTTTTTGAACAGACAACTCATTGTTGACCGATTGTTCTGGA
>CAMXCT020005527.1:0-14801 GCA_947184155.2 Cladocopium goreaui
ACCCCCCCCCCGCGGCTTGTGACAACGCCAGAAAGGTGGATGATAAGGCCCACCTACATTGCAAATGAATGTATCATGACCATGTGACGCTTTGCGGGGGGAGGCGCTCCCCCCGCGCCCCCCTCCCGCCTTTTTATATTTGAAAGCCCCACCCGCGGCTTGTGACAACGCCAGCAAGGTGGATGATAAGGCCCACCTACATTGCGAATGAATGTGTCATGATCATGTGACCCAAGGCATTTCCAGGGGGGGAGGCCAAACATGTGGCTCTTGTTGAGTTACTTTGGTTATAGTTGAAAACACCAAACATACAAAGCGAACCAACCAAGCAACCGAGCAACCGAGCAACTGACCAGCCAACTAGCCACCCAGCCCACATGCTTGGTTTGTTTCTGTGCTGTGACAACGCCACAAAGGTGGATGATACGGCCCACCTATACTGTTCTGTTGGGGGGAGGCGCTGCGCCCTTTTTTTTGTCTTAACTTGAATCCTACGCGGGTACTGCATGAGTATTGAGCATATTTATATACGCTGTCAAGGCTCAAGAGAGGTATAGAGTAATCCTGTAGACACCACTCATGTGACGCTTTGCGGGGGGAGGCGCGTTGGTGCTTTTTTCAGGAACATGGCACTGGTGCCCGATGCATTTCCAGGGGGAGGCCACATGTATGGCTCTTGTTTTGTCAACCTTTTGTTATTTTGGTTCGGTTGCACGCACGCACACACACACACACCAAACGACTACAACCAAGACAGCGAAGAAGCGAACCAGCCAAGCAACCAAACAACCAACCAACCAGGCAACCAGCCAACATGCTTGCTGTGCTTCCGTGCTGTGACAACGCCACAAAGGTGGATGATACGGCCCACCTATACTGTTCTGTTGGGGGGAGGCGCTGCGCCCTTGTTTTTGTCTTAACTTGAATCCTACGCGGGTACTGCATGAGTATTGAGCATATTTATATACGCTGTCAAGGCTCAAGAGAGGTATAGAGTAATCCTGTAGACACCACTCATGTGACGCTTTGCGGGGGGAGGCGCGTTGGTGCTTTTTTCAGGAACATGGCACTGGTGCCCGATGCATTTCCAGGGGGAGGCCACATGTATGGCTCTCGTTTTGTCAACCTTTTGTTATTTTGGTTCGGTTGCACGCACACACACACACACACCAAACGACTACAACCAAGACAGCGAAGAAGCGAACCAGCCAAGCAACCAAACAACCAACCAACCAGGCAACCAGCCAACATGCTTGCTGTGCTTCCGTGCTGTGACAACGCCACAAAGGTGGATGATACGGCCCACCTATACTGTTCTGTTGGGGGGAGGCGCTGCGCCCTGGTTTTAAAATGTGTTATTAGGCCCCAGTCCGTACGTCGTGACCGTTATTATGCTTGCTTTTCTGCTTGGCCAGTTTTTATGTGTCTTTTTTCTCCACGCTGTAGCGATTGACGGGGGGGGGTTCAGGTTTGAGGGGGGGGAGTGGGTGGGTGGGATGGGGGGGGGGCCTTTGATATCGATTTACTGTCGCCTGCTTCCTAGTTGGCATCTTCGTTCGACCACGGTCAATGATCTACTACGCTCTATAGATCTTCCTCTTGGCACAATCTCGACAGGACCTCATGATGCTACGCTCTAATGATCTTCTCATTTGCAATCCTGCGCACGCTCATAGATGGGGGGGGTGGGGGGGGGGTGGGGTGGGGGAGGGGGGCTTGATAGCGTTCTGTCGCCTGCTTCCTGTTGCATCTTCGTTTCGACACGCTCATGATGCTACGCTCTATAGATCTTCTCTTGCAATCCTTGACACGCTCCCGATGTTACGCTTTATAGATCTTCTCTTGCAATCCTTGACGCGCTCCCGATGTTACGCTTTATAGATCTTCTCTTGCAATCCTGCACACGCTCCCGATGTTACGCTCTATAGATCTTCTTTTGCAATCCTAGACACGCTCATGATGCTACGCTCTATAGATCTTCTCTTGCAATCCTAGACACGCTCATGATGCTACGCTCTATAGATCTTCTCTTGCAATCCTAGACATGCTCATGATGCTACGCTCTATAGATCTTCTCTTGCAATCGTAGACACGCTCGTGATGCCACGCCCTGTAGATCTTCTCTTGCAATCCTAGACACGCTCATGATGCTACGCTCTAAAGATCTTCTCTTGCAATCTTTGACACGCTCATGATGCTACGCTCTATAGATTTTCTCTGGCAATCCTTGACACGCTCATGATGCTACGCGCTATAGATCTTCTCTGGCAATCTTTGACCATTCATGATGCTAGTTTGTGATTTCCTTTTTGGCAATGTTTCAGAGGCACATGTCTTTGGAAAGTTCCACATGTTTTCAAATTTTCAGGTCAATGTTACCATTTCGTGCCAAGATTTGATATTGACTTTTGCAATGTTTTGAGCTCAACATGTCGTTCTCGTAGTGGATTATGCGATGGATGGCTTTCAAATTGTTGGTGGAGATAACGCCACAGAATGTGAAGTCAATCGCACGAAATCTCAGCTGCGACGAACCAATGCACTTGGCCGTGGCCCTGCGAATGCACATGTGGACCAACTCTCGGCACACAGACTTTTGCGACTACCTGGCCTTTTGAATGTCCTCAATGCCATAGGCAACGTCCGGAACAAAGTGAAACTTGCCTTGGGACATGAACCTAAAGACTTCCTAGTCTTGGACAAACACAGCTCTTGGCTGTTCGAATGATTTCACGCTCGAGGAAAAAAAAAGAAGCGTCCGTGTCAGCTACTTTGAGCTGTGGTTTTTTCGAATGCTCTCACATGCCGTATTCAGCGGAAAACCCATTCAAACACACACACACACACAACTCATTGTTTGTGAAATTAGAATCAACTATAACATAAATCAAAAAAAGATGCACCTCGCTGTAGCGAAAACACAAAAAAGACTAAAAACCTTCATTTCGCTGTGGCCCCGTGCAACATGATGTAACTGCTATGTGAAAAATCCAAGTCCAAAAAAAAGTAACTTAAGTGGGTAAAAAATTCCATTTCACTGTAGCGAAACTACAACCAACATTTAAAAAGATGCATTTCGCTGTAGCCCCGTGCTACATGCGCGAAACTGTGGTGCCATGGAAATTTCGCTCAAAATTTTAAAAAAACAAACGTGAAATGACATGACACAAGCAGATGAAAAAAACACAAAAACACCGCAAAAACCATAGAAAATAGAACATGACGTCACTTGGCAGCATTTCAGGCGCGTCTTGACGCACCACTGGGGCGTTGTTTTAACTTGAATCCTACGTGGGTACTGCATGAGTATTGAGCATATTTATATACGCTGTCAAGGCTCAAGGGAGGTATAGAGTAATCCTGTGGACACCACTCATGTGACGCTTTGCGGGGGGAGGCGCTGCGCTCCCCCCGCGCCCCCCTCCCGCGCCCCCCTCCCGCCTTTTTATTTTAAAGCCCTGCCCGCGGCTTGTGACAACGCCAGAAAGGTGGATGATAAGGCCCACCCACATTGCGAATGAATGTGTCATGATAAGGCCCACCTACATTGCGTCCATTCCAACATAGTAGACATACACCTTTGCAAGTCAAAATGGGGATGGCAGCTGACCATTGCTGTGTGGGGGCCTGGAACTGGTGGCCCGGTGGCCCAACGACTCAGCTGCCTTGCAAGTAGGGCTGTGTGGCTCGAACGCTAGGTCCTGGGAACTGGGTACGCTTGGTCGCTGGGCCAGGTCACTTACACGCATGGAAGTTCGATTCCCGCACGTTCTCATCTTTCTTGGCATTACCAAACCTGTCGCGGCCAACCTGCTCAGCTTCGTCTACTGTCCTCCTGCTACTTCCTCTGGGTTTTAGCGCCAGGCTTGACCTATTGGCCTCTGGCCATTTGGCTTTTGGCTCTTTGGCCTTTTTCAAGCATACTTCATCGCGTAGCCGTGCGTTGTTGTGCAAGCTTCCGTATACAGCAGGCCCACCCACCCGTGCCTGGAAAACATGATGGAAAGAATGGTTTTTGTAGCCCATTGGATTCAATGTTGTTTGGCCCAGTGCCTCGTTATTGAACAGCTTGCGAACCAATACGTGTTCCTTGTGCGATGACTCGTACATGTCGGCGTCGACCAAGCCCACCCAACCGTCCCTCCCAAGTATATTCCTTTTTTAATATACTTTTTCTGCTAGTAATAATTGTTTTACCAATGACCCCCCAAAAAAATTTAAATCATCAAAAAATAATTTAAACATATTTTTTTGATGATGGAATGCACAGATTTCATGATGCTTGTATTTTGCGTTTGGCTTGCGCAGGCCAGGATATGAGGGAATATTTTTTTTTGATGAGTTTAATTTTTTTTTGATGGGAAATTAAATTTCTTTTTGATGACCTTTAATTTTTTTTTGATAGCTGACTCCTATTTGATATTGGGATATTTCCCTTATAATTATATTACAGTATCTTCAGTTTAGATCATTTCAGGTTACTGAATTCTTATAATTTGCCGGTCATCATCATTATTATTTTTTCACTAAAAAAATCATTTAAAATCATTTCAGGAAATGATGGATTATTATTTACTTTACTTCAGGAAATTGTTCCATCATGATCCATTCTGGTTTGTGGTTTCAAACATGTTTTATTTTCCATAATATATGGGATAATCCTTCCCATTGACGAAATCATATTTTCCAGGATGGGTAAGTCACCACCAACCAGACATTGTATAAAAAGTGTTAATACAATACCCCACATGTAACATGTTTTTTTTCACATTTATGGCGGATGATTGGGTATTTCTCCAGCATTTATTTGAAAATAAAGTCCTAAAACAAAATCCTTCCGCTGTCGCCATTTCCTCACCATCCCCAGCTGTCGGTTTCGCCGAGTTATTTTTGCCTCGGTCTTCTCTTCGTCCTTTCGGCGGTGAGTTTCATGGTGGCCAAGGAGTTGCTTGGACGACGATTCGTCGGGCTTTTTGTAATGGGGGTAGCAAACAATATACAATGTGGGGCCCCCAAGATAGCTACCGGTAAGTTGGTTTACAACTACAATAACTAGGATTTATGGTACTTATAAATATAGTATAGTTAGATGGGGTTATAAACCAACATATAACTAGGGGGCCCCACATTGTAGTGATCATATGGTGATCATATATGATACTATACAGTAGTGATACTATACAGTAGTGATTATAATAGTTTTTGAATAGGTTATAACATTATGATTATATAGTGATGATATTGTGATCATAGACCAAAAGTGTTTATCAGTGGGGATACCTAAGGTGATAATATGACGGTAATACTAAATAGTAGTAGTGATCATTAATATCATGATATGATACTTATATAATTAAGGTACTTCCCCAATTAAATAGCCGTTTGGAGTTCATATTCATCCAGGGTTGACATGAGTAATACTGGTTGTCATGGGATGAACCATCTAGTAAAGGATGTACCGAAAACAAGTAATATTTGGGTTTATCTAGTGTGAATCGCATAAATATTCAGGTATCCACAAGATTAGCAAAGTTTCTAGGCCGATACCTGATGATGAACTCGTTGTAAACAATGGGAGAGTAATGGGAGAAGTTATCTATCAACTAGTGCAAGTTTTTGTCCATCCACAGTATGTCATACATTTGTGTATATATATATATACATATTGAATGTTGGGAGTTATATATATATAATCTATATGGTATGTAATGTGATATAACTTTGTATTGTTTATCTCCTATATACCTGTATATATATAGGGAATGATAGTATAATATCATATAAATAATGTATATAAGAGTTATAAGAAAACCAGCTGGTTAATCTAAGATATATAACTGGAATGATAGGGCAAATACAGTAACTAGCAACAGAAATGGGAGGCCTCACTTTGCAACGAATATGAATGCATATGACTGGGCCATGGCTTCAATAGCTTTTCTGGTATGTTTACCAGATGTTATTTATCAACATGCTGGTAGAACATGGTCCCTATTTTGTTCCACGGTGGATGATTTACCAGTGAATCCGAAGCCGTTTTTTATGGAGAATTCCTGGCCCGTTGAAGGTTTATCTACTAAACATGCTGATTTTTTCATGGCTAATTTTATATATTTTTTACTAAAACATGTTTATTATGACTATATAATTGTATCTACTAATCATGAGTATATCATATCTATAATTAGTCATTATACAGTACATGTTTACCTGCTACAGATGGTAGTGACTAGCAGTATGAGCTGCCACTGAATCAAGGCCGGCAAAGTTTCTTTCGCTTGGTATTTTAAATTATTACACTTCTCTCGGTTTTCATCTTGGCAGTCCAAATTGTATGAACTTGTATCTTGCAAATCCTTGAATTTGGGCCTTTGGATGATGTTTTTTTTGGGTCAAGGGGTTCAAAAAACATGGCGTTCAATCCATGTGTTTTTCATCACCGCTGTGAGGCCTGACGTGAATGCCAATGACTTGTTCTTCAAAGTGGTGCCTGAACTGACATGGATTGGTCCTGAAAATGTGTTGACACTCTGCCAGATTGACGTGACACCGTAAAAACAACGAGGATGCTAGGATTTGGATGACATTCCAAAGCGTTTCGGGATGATGTTGAATATTTCCCAATGCAAAGAAAATATGGAGGTTGCCAGTCCATATCAATCCATGCGGGGTAGCCCTCAATATCCCTCAATCATCCATTGCTTGGGGCATGTTCCATGAAAACCATCCAGCTATTGGGATAGGGGATCCCCCATTGATGGAACCCCCCATTGATTGTGCTGCTTTGACAGGTGGAGGTGCTGGAATTTTTCTCCGAGAAGCTGTCGCAGGCTGGTCGTGACGGATGTCAATGGTCAAGAAAATCGGGAGAAAAACCAGCTAAACATACCATCTGGTAATTTAACATAGCTATGGAAAATGGACCATTTATAGATGATTTAGCTATTAAAAGGCTGATTTTCCATAGCTATGTTAGTTTACCAGAGGGTAGATAAAGTGGTTTTGTTTGACTGAAAACAACATGAAAACGACATTGGTTAGTGTTTTCCATCAGTTATCTTAGGTATTTAGTTTGTTTAAACCCTGGTGTTAAACATGACAACAACCAGTCAAAGATTTCGATGTTTCGATTTTCTCCGATATCTGACATGAGAAACTCATCCAAGCCAAGCTTGGGCGGGTGGCAAGTAGTAATAGCATCATATTCCAACGGATGGGCACAGAGAGGGGGTCACAATAGCCAGGCGAGAAATTCACAAATTGGTTTTAAGGGATAATATACAATCTCTATGTATATATATATACATAAATTTTGGAATGTGCATTATGTATCTATAAATATACATACATATAATTACAGGATATATGTTTAATACGCGGTTTGGTGATGAAAAAAAATGCCGTGGAACATCTGAGTTTGCATCCCAGAATCGGTGGAAAGCAAAGGATCAAAGATTGTGTCACTTTGGGGTCCCCCCAAAAAATGGGTGGCTTGATCATGCTCGGGGATAAGATTCTGTCTACCCTCTGGTAAACTAACATAGCTATTGAAAATGGCCATTTATAGTGGATTTTCCCATTAAAAATGGTGATTTTCCATTGCTATGTTAAATTACCAGAGGGTATATTTGTGTTTGGAACGAAGCAAGACTGTTGCTTGTCATACACCGGTTTTGTTGGGAAGAACGACGCCTCAGTCTTGGTTGGTTGAAGATCATGTTCAGTTGGTGTCATTTCTTTTCGCCACCCTGTTTTTCAATGAGGAGGTTTTACCCTATGGTAAACAAACATAACTATGAAAATCATAGCTGGGTAAATCAACTATTTCTATTGCCATTTTCAATGGCTTTTTGTTTGTTTACCAGAGGTTTTAATGGGCTTTACCACATTTTCCATACACTACCCTCTGGTAAACTTACATAGCTATTGAAAATGGCCCAGTCGAAATAGTTGATTTTCCCAGCTATAAAATGGTGATTTTCCATAATCCCTTCCCCCTATTACTAAACGTCCCCAAAATACTAAAAACTAGGGTCCATCTCTAATTTCGGAAAATTTCAGATTGGCCAATGGGTTTTGCCCCCTAATACTAAAAACTAGTTAACCCCGGGGTGTTTATTATTAGCGTCCGTCCGAAATTGTCTATTTTTTTTTATATTAGGGCTTTTAATTTCTTATTAGGGCCCGCTTCGAAATCCAATGTTTGGCAATATTTTAATGGCGCTATATAGGGAAAATTAATTGATTTTGAGATCGGAAAAAATAGGTTTTATTATTAAGGGTTTAATTTTATTAATAGGGTCCGCTTCGAAATCCAATTTTTGGCAATATTTTAATTGCGTTATATATGGAAATTTAATTGATTTTGAGATCGGAAGAAAAATATTATTAAGGGTTGAATTTTATTTATGGGGTTCCCTAATAATAAGTACACCCCTAATACTAAAAACTACCTGAGGTGTTTATTAATAGGGGAGGGGGGGACGTTTAGTATTCGGGGGAAAGGATTAGTTATGTTAGTTTACCAGAGGGGATATCCGCTTATTATCCCTTCTTCCTGATGTGAAATATCACCCAAACGAAACCCTTAAAAAAAAGGTTTAGTGTTGAATCACCCAAACAACTATTTCTATGGCCATTTTCAAAAACTTCTGGTTCGTTTACCAGAGGTTTGAATGGGCTTTACCACATTTTCCATGCACTAAATATGTGCCGTAAATCTTCCATCCGTGGCTTTTTTTTGCCCGATGGGCATCCCGGATCCGACGCCAGATCTTGATGCAAGTGACGTTGGTGCTAGGCACGGGAGCACGGGAGCACGGTCGAATGTTAAGGGATTCGGATGTAGGGTCCACATGGTCAAATATGTTACTGCTTGGTGGTTTGGAACCATTGAATTTTAGGACTTTCCATTCAGTTGGGAATGGAATAGTCATCCCAACTGATTTTCATATTTTTCAGGGGAGTTGAAACCACCAAGCAGGTTAAATATGTGGCTTCAACATGACCATGCCCCGAGGTATGTGAAACAAATCTGTCAATATGTGCCAATGTCTTAGGTCAACTCAACTGCTCGAAACACGACATTCTAATTGGTCTTGGGCCGCCGGGCCGATTCAGGTTCAACAGTTCCTTACACACTGCTTGAAGTGAAAGACCCCTAGCGAGCTTGATTATGAGTTCCAGCAAAAAGGAGGTGTCATATTTCTCCAGGGAATGTCACTTAACAGACTTAACATCAGTCTGTTGCTTCTATTGTCACAGCAGGGATCCTGGTGGCGCTGCTGATGCGGAAGAAGATCGTGAGTCTTCTCGGCCCCTTTGGCTGTTTCGCCGGGGAGCTGGGTGATCCACAGCACCGACACATCCCAATCATTGACAACCGTCAAAGATATTGAAATAAAATTGAGGTACCCAACAAAAAAAAACCCAACAAAAAAACCTAAGGATGTATCATTGCCATGTGTGGGTTTTCATCCATTTTCAGACAAGCTCATATCATGCGGCCAAAGCTAAAAAACGCCCAATGACAAGCCTCCCCCCACAGTCGATGGATACATCGTGTCAACATGGCATACATATATAACATAAAGGGAGCTATCCATGTGGCAGCATGGCATAGCTGAGGCTATGATTCTCAGATTGTTCGGGCGGATTTGAAGGAGCCGGAGATGCGCCTGTCAGGGGCATTCCTATATGTGCTTGGAAAGAGTGAAAGACACAACTCATTATTTGGCAAGAATATACAGTAATCAAGAACCAACACATGAAGTTGAATCTATCATTGTTTAAATTATTTAGCATATTTAGCTTCATTGGTTAACCCCGAACATTTTTGAAAATAGACAATATAAGATAAACATAGGGATGATTTAACGAGTGAAAAACCCCTGTCAAACCATGTTAAACCACAAGATATATGTAGAGTTCACTTTTTGGCTTCGAAAAGCCATCCGTTACACATCCAATGAGGCTTTGGGCACTGCTGGTCCCAGGATGCTGAGTCATGGTCCAGTAACACTCATGGCCGCTTTGACGCCCCAGTCTGACGCCGTGTCAATGTGGACTGGCTTTGTTTCCTCCCAAAAGGTCTTCCGACTTTGACAGTTGTCGGACAATTTGCCTAGGCAATATGAGATGTATATAATATTATAACATAGACCCGGGCAAGCCGGCGGCGGAAGTTTCCCAAACATAAATGACCTATAGTTCAAAGACACCCTGTCCCGACCGTGTCCTTCCCTCGACACTCCACACCTCACACTGCACACTGCACTCTTCGCACTCCAAACTTCAAACTTCACCCTCCACACTTCACACTCCACACTTCTCACTTCTCACTGCTTCCTTCACACTCCAAACCTCACACTTCACACTTCACACTTCACACTGCACACTTCACACTTCACAGTTCACACTTCACACTTCACACTTCACAGTCCACACTTCACACTTCACACTTCACAGTCCACACTTCTCACTTCGCACTTCACACTTCACACTTCACACTTCACAGTCCACACTTCTCACTTCGCATTTCACACTTCACACTCCACATTTCACACTTCTCACTTCTCACTGCTTCCTTCACACTCCAAACTTCACACTTCACACTTCGCACTTCACACTCCACACTTCTCACTTCTCACTGCTTCCTTCACACTCCTAACTTCACACTTCTCACTTCGCACTTCGCACTCCACACTTCACACTCCACACTTCACACTTCTCACTTCTCACTGCTTCCTTCCCACTCCAAACTTCACACTCCAAAACTCACACTTCACACTTCTCACTTCGCACTTCGCACTCCACACTTCACTCACACTTCACACTTTACAGTCCACACTTCACACTTCTCACTGCTTCCTTCACACTCCAAACCTCACACTTCACACTTCACACTTCACGCTGCGTTCTTCGCATTCCACACTTCACAGTCCACACTTCACACTTCTCACTTCACACTTCTCACTTCTCACTGCTTCCTTCACACTCCAAACTTCACACTTCTCACTTCGCACTTCACACTCCACACTTCACAGTCCACACTTCACACTTCTCACTTCTCACTGCTTCCTTCCCACTCCAAACTTCACACTCCAAACTTCACACTTCACACTTCTCACTTCGCACTTCACACTCCACACTTCACTCACACTTCACTCACACTTCACACTTCACAGTCCACACTTCACACTTCTCACTGCTTCCTTCACACTCCAAACCTCACACTTCACACTTCACACTTCACGCTGCGCTCTTCGCACTCCACACTTCACAGTCCACACTTCACACTTCTCACTTCACACTTCTCACTTCACACTTCTCACTTCTCACTGCTTCCTTCACACTCCAAACTTCACACTTCTCACTTCGCACTTCACACTCCACACTTCACAGTCCACACTTCACACTTCTCACTTCTCACTGCTTCCTTCCCACTCCAAACTTCACACTCCAAACTTCACACTTCACACTTCTCACTTCGCACTTCACACGCCACACTTCACTCACACTTCACACTTCACACTCCACACTTCTCACTTCTCACTGCTTCCTTCACACTCCAAACCTCACACTTCACACTTCACACTTCACACTGCGCTCTTCCCACTCCAAACTTAAACTTCACACTCCACACTTCACACTTCTCACTTCCCACTGCTTCCTTCACACTGCACACTTCACACTGCACTCTTCACGCCCCACACTTCACACTGCTCTAAACCTAAGTGCAACAAAAAAACACTAGCGCCAAAATGGAGAAAATCTGCTAACAAATCCATGTCGCAGCCTTCATGCAGCCACTCCAATACGATTTACGAGATCGAGTAGTATGACAAATGCAGCCACAGCACGAAGCAACCTTGACGCAGCCATTACAATGCGATCTGCAGAGACTGAGTTGCAAAACACAATAGAACTACGCGCAACGGCGTCGGAAATTGTAGCTCCAAAACCGGATCTCGACGCCAGAGCGAAAAAAAGACGATTTTGAAGCACTTTTTAAAAGAATTTTTAAAAAGAAACTCACTGGCGCCAAAATGGAGAAAATCTGCTGACAAATCAATGTCGCAGCCTTCATGCAGCCACTCCAATACGATTTACGAAATCGAGCTGCAAAAGACAATAGTATGACAAATGCAGCCACAGCACGAAGCAACCTTGACGCAGCCATTACAATGCGATCTGCAGAGACTGAGTTGCAAAACACAATAGAACTACGCGCAACGGCGTCGGAAATTGTAGCTCCAAAACCGGATCTCGACGCCAGAGCAAAAAAAAACGATTTTGAAGCACTTTTTAAAAGGATTTTTAGAAGGAAAATCACCAGTGCCAAAATGGAGAAAATCTGCTGACAAATCACTGTCGCAGCCTTCATGCAGCCACTCCAATACGATTTACGAGATCCAGCTGCAAAAGACAATCGTATTACGAATGCAGCCACAGCACGAAGCAACCTTGACGCAGCCATTACAATGCGATCTGCAGAGACTGAGTTGCAAAACACAATAGAACTACGCGCAACCGCGTCGGAAATTGTAGCTCCAAAACCGGATCTCGACGCCAGAGCGAAAAAAAGACGATTTTGAAGCACTTTTTAAAAGAATTTTTAGAAGGAAATTCATTAGCGCCAAAATGAAGAAAATCTGCCAACAAATCACTGTGGCAGCCTTCATGCAGCCACTCCAATACGATTTACGAAGTCCAGCTGCAAAAGACAATAGTATTACCAATGCAGCCACAGCACGAAGCAACCTTGACGCAACCATTTACACTGCGGGAACGATCCTACAGTTGCAAAGCACCATGGAATTCCATCGGCAACTCATCCACCAGCAACACTTGCAATCCCATTTACAGTGAGGGAACGATCCTAGAGTTGCAAATCACAATGGAATTCCATCGGCAACTCATCCACCAGCACCACTTGCAATCCCATTTACATTGCGGGAACGATCCTACAGTTGCAATTCACAATGGAATTCTGTCGACCGCACATAGACGAAACACAGTTGAAACCCCATTTACAATGCGGAACCGATCCGAGACCGATCCGACCATGATCCGACCATGATCCGAGCATGATCCGACCACACACGGGACCGTCTCGCACCCGTCGCACCGCAGAGGTAGATCATCGAGGTTCGGGGACGGACTTTGTATGGAAAAACATAGGGTTTCGTGCATCTGCTATCTCTCAAAAACGCATTTCGTGCGAGACTTCCTTCCAAACTCCATCGGCAACTCCTCCACCAGCACCACTTGCAATGCCATTTACAGTAAGGGAACGATCCTAGAGTTGCAAATCACAATGCAATTCCATCAGCAACTCATCCACCAGCACCACTTGCAACCCCATTTACAATGCGGGAACGACCCTACAGTTGCAAATCACAATGGAATTCTGTCGACCACACATGCACGAAAAACAGTTGAAACCCCATTTACAATGCGGAACCGATCCGAGAATGATCCGCCCATGATCCGACCACACACGAGACCGTCTCGCAACCGTCGCACCGCAGAGGTAGATCATCGAGGTTCGGGCACGAACTTTGTATGGAACAACATAGGGTTTCGTGCATCTGCTATCTCTCAAAAACGCATTTCGTGCGAGACTTCCTTCAAAACTCCATCGGCCACTCTTCCACCAGCACCACTTGCAATCCCATTTACAGTGAGGGAACGATCCTAGAGTTGCAAATCACAATAGAATTCCATCAGCAACTCATCCACCAGCACCACTTGCAACCCCATTTACAATGCGGGAACGATCCTACAGTTGCAAATCACAATGGAATTCTGTCGACCACACATGCACGAAAAAACAGTTGAAACCCCATTTACAATGCGGAACCGATCCGACCATGATCCGACCATGATCCGAGCATATCCGACCATGATCCGACCACACACGAGACCGTCTCGCACCCGTCGCACCGCAGAGGTAGGTCATCGAGGTTCGGGGACGGACTTTGTATGGAAAAACATAGGGTTTCGTGCATCTGCTATCTCTCAAAAATGCATTTCGTGCGAGACTTCCTTCAAAACTCCATCGGCCACTCCTCCACCAGCACCACTTGCAATCCCATTTACAGTGAGGGAACGATCCTAGAGTTGCAAATCACAATAGAATTCCATCGGCAACTCATCCACCAGCACCACTTGCAACCCCATTTACAATGCGGGAACGATCCTACAGTTGCAAATCACAATGGAATTCTGTCAACCACACATGCACGAAAAACAGTTGAAACCCCATTTACAATGCGGAACCGATCCGACCATGATCCGAACATATCCGAGCATGATCCGACCACACACGAGACCGTCTCGCACCCGTCGCACCGCAGAGGTAGATCATCGACGTTCGGGGACGGACTTTGTATGGAAAAACACAGGGTTTCGTGCATCTGCTATCTCTCAAAAACGCATTTCGTGCGAGACTTCCTTCAAAACTCCATCGGCCACTCATCCACCAGCACCACTTGCAATCCCATTTACATTGCGGGAACAATTTCTTTGACTAACTCGTTCCCTAACGAACTCTTTCTTTGCTAACTCTTTCTTTGCTCTTTCTTTGACTAACTCTTTCTTTGACTACCTCATATATACTGACTAACTCTTTCTTTGACTAACTCTTTCCCTCACTAACTCTTTCTTAGACTAACTCTTTCCCTCACTAACTCTTTCTTTGACTAAGTCTTTCCCTCACTAACTCTTTCTTTGACTAACTCTTTCCCTGACTAACTCTTTCCCTCACTAACTCTTCCTTTGACTAACTCTTTCCCTGA
>CAMXCT020005528.1:0-14785 GCA_947184155.2 Cladocopium goreaui
TAGCGGTTGCCTAGTTAATACAAGGGCCACTTGGAGCGCGGCAGGTGTTTTGAACTCAAACCCATTCAAAGTTGATTTCAACAATGCATGGATGTTTTAGACAAATCTTCAACCTGCAAGTGGCCAAGGGCCCATGTGTTTGCAATTGCCAAATCAAATTACATATTTGGATACATTCGGGGTCAGAACCTGGCAGCTAGCGCCAACCCTGCTGGGAAGAATTGCGGTGAAAAAAAAAAGGATCCACTCCTCATTTTTTGGGTTCTATTGGTTGGATCTCCTCCTATCCCTGTTCCAGGTACACGCATGACGGCACATCGGCCAGCGAAGTGTCGCAACTTGGGGCCGTACATGCGGTCCGGAATCGTTGACACAGAGCGGGTGACCAGTGAACCTGGCAAGTTTGGGCTTGGGCTGATTCTTTTAAACGTGTCTGAAAGCTTGACATGCTACATGAACTTTGCATCTCAAGATGGATTTTTTGAAGGGTTTTGCATCATAACTTCAATTTGACTTCAACTTGAATTTGGAGCATTTAGGCTTCAGTGCTCGGTGGGGTCAGCCAAACAGACCCGGTGAAATGGGCGATGCAAAACATGGCCATGATACTTGTCCTCCCTTGCACCCGAAGATGGAAAACATACTTCGTAGAATGATTCACCTGGGGGCTCCCAAAGCACCTGAACGACTATTTATGAAAATTGTTCATGTGAGTCACCTTAGGGCCTTAGAGATCTTTAGAGTCATCCATCATTAGAATGATGCGGGAACTTATCTTGTGTTTGTCTGACCTAAGGTATTCTTGGTCACACTTCTCCTGATCGGTTTCATGGACGTGGTTGACCTCAACAAGGAGTCGTTTCATGTGGTGGAGTTGTATGCAGCGTCTTGTAAAGCTGGCAAAGGGTCTAGGTTTGTCAACGGCTAGCATGGACCGGATCTATGACCCTGAGGGTGACAACACAGTTAAAAACAATTCCATGGACATGAACACGTCAGGTGGCTTTACGTTCCTTGACCCTCACAAGCACCATGTATGATAAAAAGATTACGATCATGTTGGTATTTTTGGTGAACTGCAACAGGAAGACTTTCTTTGTGAATAATGGACTGCAAATCATGTTTGGTTGGGTCTCCTTCTGCCATCCCTCGACTGCTTCAGGTTGGCCTGCATCTTGGTGCTGCAAAGTCGGTGGCAAGAGTTCCTGGTGTTGATGGGCATTTGCTGCTCAACATTTGTGTCGATCAGCCGGGGTTCCACTCACAGAAGTGAGTTTTTACCGGAGGGCTGCCCTGTTGGACTGGCAGTTTACAGGGCCAACAAAGGTCTTTGCAGGCTAGGGCTAGGTTTTGAAAATCCCATCAAATCTGGATCGATATTGTAGTTGTTCGTGGTTAACGTTGACCATGGTGTTTATAAAAACCCTGGAGGTCGGTACTCATCGTTTTGCTGGTTGTGGCATGCGGGGGAGTTCCAATTCTCGAAAACCCAATTTCAACGCTCATCAATGCATGTGGGCGTTTTCGCCATTTGGTTTTCCTCCTCAAAGCTCGTGGAATCAGCCTGTTGGCTAAATTATTAATTGTCGTTCAAATTGTTTGGTGTCAGTCTTCGAGAAAGCCAAAAACCAATGATTTATCCATCCATCCCTAGCTGAAATAAAGTATTTTTGGGAGAGCGGCATCTCTTAACCCATCATCATGCCAACCATTCCACGAAAGATGCAGTAACCCACTAAGAACCGGGTGTCCTCTTGGCTCGACATTGCCGTTCTGCTCTGCTGCCTCAGGTCTCTACAGACAAGCGTTCTGGATGAAGCACTGGGGGCACATGTGCTTGAAGAGGACACTGATATGGAGCACATCCCCCAAAATTCAGAAGCTGGACCTTGGACCTATCCAAAAGGGAGTACATAAGTCACTAGTGAAGACAGCGGAAAAGTATAAGGACAGAGCAGGAAAGGATAGGTACAAAGGTACGGGCAAAGCGCTCAAGGGCACACAGTTTCTAGATTGCATTGTATTCTTTACATGTCTATTTCGGTATTTTAGGTGGTTTGCTGAAAGCTTTGGTTTCTTCAAACTGTTTTCCAACATTTTTTCAACATGCTTTGGCTGCATCTAAGACTATGTCCTTCCAAGTTCGTTGGGAAGATCTTGGAAATACGATCTGAACTGCTGGAAGCTTCGCCTGTCTTTCCAGAGGTACCCTGTTTTGAGTTGAGGTGGTGACCAAATATCTTTTTTCAATACAATAGTGCTCTTCCCACTAGCATCCACACTCTTGCTCAGGTGCCCAACGAGGATTGCAGCGTCTTTGAGCTGCTCATGAACATGCCCTGTGGAGATCCTTGGGACGACGCTGAGCTGTGGACATTCTATGAGTATGTCAGGGGCAGCAAGCGGCTCCAAATTCCAGAGGCCTACCGGCCATTACTCTTTTAGGGGTCCAGTTGGAGCAGTCGGGAAAGCTCACAGCAGCTTGTGTGCCCACTGTTTTCACTCCAATATTCATAATTTACCATTTGCTGATGGGGCCGCTACCAAGGCCAAAAGGTCTTTCAAAACAGTGCTTTATGACCGTTTGGGGGGACTTGAAATTCGCCAAAATGACAATTGAAAGAAACTGGTTTTGCATTTTTTTGCATTTTTGGGCATTTTGAACTCGGGCGAGAAACGGCGTGATCAGGCGAGAAACGGCGTGATCGGGCGAGAATAGGCGTTCCAACATGTAGGGGTCAAATGAAAACACACTTTAAGTAGCCTCAACTGATTCAGAAAATCACAGTTTGTCAAACCCTATGTCCAGTGAATTTGTCACTTCAACAACCGTAAGATCTTGGCTGCAGTGGCTTTTGAAAATTCCTAGTATGAGCTTTGCTAGCAAGACTTGGTCCTCAGAAACCTTGATCCGAGGGCTAGGCATTGTAGACAAAGAGACCGGTCGGGCAATGTCGGAGATGCCTGATCCTGACCCAGCTGCATTGGAAGAGGAACTACGACGGCTACTGGTGTCTTGGATCAACAGTGATGGTTTTCTGGGAAGCTTCAAACCACGAGCATAAGTTAGATTCCATGAATGGTTTACAAAGAAAATTCAATCATGGTTGCAGTCGCTTGGGGTTTCACAATTCTGGCATCACCCAATATATCGACAACAACCAGGTTAATATATTAGAATGTTTTGCCACTATGCACAACTGTTCTAAGAGCGTTGCTGATGTTCAATGATGTTCTTGTATTGTACATCATAGTGTCACCAAGCTCCCTGCTGCCAGGAACTGGAGAAGAAAATGTTGAACAATGGCAAGGATCCCAAAGGACAGAAACCCGCCCAAAAAAATGTGGAGTGTCTCATTATGTCTCATTGAGGGTTCCAATCAACTTCTTTGATCTTTCTTGTTCAGCATGTTCCACCCCAAACACTATAGCTGAACCACATGATAAGCTGGAATGTTTATACATGATGATGGGTGTTCTTGGCATTCAATTCTTAACCTTTGGTAGCAAATTCTGTTGTTCCTTGCCCGGCACTGCAGGAGAAGGTCCTTCATCGGCCCTGTCTGCAGCTCGACAAGATCCTGCAGGTGCCGAGGTTTCTCAGATGGATACTTTACCGGCTTCGCCAACTCAGCTAGGTTTGGTTTCCACTGAAGCACCAGGGAAGCTTTCGACAGCAGCACAGGACACAGCAGAGCAAGCAACAGAGACAACGGTGACAGCAGAGACAGGACATACAGTAGAGGATGCAGCCATGACACCACCGGAGGAAGCAGCTGAGCCAGCAGTTGTATCAGAGGCTTTGAAGCCTTTGCCAGAAGCCCCAGCCCCAAAAGTTCGGGAACCCATGGCTACCAAGGGTGATCTTGACCATGAAACTGGCAAGAAACGACCATTAGAGTTCATTCCTGGGGATGAGAGTGATGATGAATTTTCAGAGCAACATTTGTTTGTTGAATCCGTTCCACCAGAAGAGCTTTCAACGAAAGCCATCTACATGCGCGTTCACCGCGTTTTCAAGAAACGAAAGGATGGGACCTTCCAATTAGATGACCGATGGAACAAAGCATGGGCAGATGTCGAAGGTGGTGGCAGAGATGAAGTGTACTCAATTTTTGAGAAAGTTGGATACCAACGGGACAGGGTTGTGTAAAAATGGGTCAAAAGTGGTTGTGTTCAAGTACTTCAGTTTCATAGTGGAACACTGTCTAGCCAACCACCATGCGCAACTTTTGGGCTACTGGGCTTTTTGCCAAACAACATAGGCTTTTTGCGGGGCTGATGATCCATCAAGTTTGGGTTTTAGCGGCTTCAGCTTTCCCTTCAGGACCGATTCATCAAACGATGCAAGGCTATCACCGAGAAGATCTCTGAGGAAGTGATGGAAGTGGAAGGGGAATGGTTGACTGTTGGCGATATGCAACAGCTCAATTATTCAGAGACACTTGTTTGGTAAATACTATACATCCAACACAGGTTTTGATTGCTTTTGTCGCTGGTTGACCTTTCTTTGACCTGGCAATCCCTCCAGTATATAATATATCAACCATCAAGAATGCTAGAACTGTTCAGATTGATTGGCTAACAATTCATGAATGCTAAGGACCAAGATCAAGGGCATCGTTCGCTACACTGAGAGCCGGCCACATCTTCAAAGGCAGGTTATCCACACAATGTGAACCATTTTTGGGTAAAGCAGTTCTAGTTTGTGGGTCCCCTGGAGGTTGAGCAAGTATGGTGAAGGGATGATGTACTGGACTGAAATTCGGTCCCGAGGATCTCTCAAGTGCCTTGGGTGCAAATTAAACACCAATCATCATGGCCCACTTCCTGAATCAATAGGTTTTCTTTCTTCCATCGGTAGAACTGGGGATTCAGACTTAGCTAGACTATGATTATGACTATGACAAATGAAGGCTTTGAAAGATTAACATGGCATCACATTCTGAATTCTAAGGAACACAAAGCGGCACATTTCCCAGGAGGTCAAGGAGTGGGAGGAGGAACAGGACATGGAGGAAGATGATTTCAAGTCTAGCGCTCGCGCTCCCACTTTGGATTGGGGATATCTGGAAGACAAGCCTGCAGACCAACCGGTTACACCAGGCATTTGGTGAATGTGTTGGATTTGAATTCCACACCACATACTAACTTATAAACAATAATATATAATATGAAAATCAGTGCAAATCATAGTATAAAACTATTGCATGGGTTCTTATTCGTTCTTATGGGTTCTTTCCACCAACCCCAGTCATTCTCTCCTTGGCCAGGCTTGAGCTTGGGCAACGTAGTCCAAGACTCTGATACTGCACCTGTGCCGGTCGAGTCAGAGGAGACCAAGCGAGAGATGGATAAAATTGGATTTCCCGTGGCGGAAGGTGACCTGTCCCCAGGTGCAATGGTTCCTAAGGCATGCCAAGCTATCCACAGGCAGATTAACAAGTTGGAGGCCATGATCGAGGCTTGCAAAGGTGTTGACAGGCTCACCCCTCTACAAGAACGGAGCCTAGTCAAATTACAATGTGTGGGTCCAATTCATCCCAATTGGGCGGTTAATGGGAAACTCATAGGACACAAAGAAGACATAACCCATGTGTTTGTCATTTCTCAAGTATCATATGTTTGGGGCCAATTTTACTGCAACATCTTCAAACCCCAATTAGTAGATCAGTCGCTTCTTCCATCGCTTTCTGTCTCAGGATGAAAGGGAAGCTGCAGGAGGCGGCTGAGAGTCTGATCCATCACGATGAGCAACTTATGGATCAGCATGGAGAAGGTGTGTTGGATGGATTCACCCGACAGCTTCTTGACATCCCAAAAGGTCCCAAAAGTTTTGTTTTATAATATCACTTATAATATCTTATGTTTTGTTCTATATTTGGGGTGTTGGATAAAATAGTAACACGCATTCTTCAATGGTACTGGGTGAACTGACCCCAATGGGAACAATACATCATTAGTAGTACCATAGGTCCACTTCCCATTTTTGGGCCATGCGTGTGTCGGCAAAAGGTACCGGCCTCGTAAATCATAGTAAATCCACAGGATGTTGGCAAGCAAAATTCTTCTCCTTAGAGACTGGGTGAAAAGTCATGGATGAAAAGTTGAACGACCCGAAAAGCAATTGTAATTGCGTACGGTCTATCATGTTCTTCGATTTGATACAGTGACCATAGCCAATTGAAAACAATCCAGTGAGGTGTGTAAGTTTTGGAGTCTACTACAATTGCAGTGGCTCACTCCTACAGAGTGTTGCTAAGAAGGGGTGTACACAACATCAATTTTCATACGACCATACCAATGTTTTGAGTTTTGACTTGACGCTTAAGGCTGCAAAAAAAAATCTTGAACGAGCTGGACATGGCACGAAAAAGGCTTGGGCTTTTACCAGCATGACCCAGCATGTGTCATTCAGTTTTGGGGCATTCTATCTGGATTGCCATCTTTCAAATTTTGAGGCTTGCGGAATCCATGGCCCTGCAGCATTTTGCCAAGTTGGGAACTGAGTTTCCAGTCAATCTTGAAAGTCACTGCCAAATCTTCCTTTCCAATGTGATTACATGCCCCTTTTCCGCACACTAGGTCGAGGCTTCCTGAGCCAGCTAAGAGCCAAGAAGCGAAGCCACCGCGCCAACGACGGCAGGCAAAGGCTGCCAGCAAAGCGAAGGCAAAGCCTAAGGCTCAGCCCAAGAGAGCCGCAAAGACGGCCAACAACAGTGAATGATCCTTTCAACAGTTGCTTTGGATATATATCTTCGGATTAGCTGCAGCTCCATCATACCGATTAATGTAGGTATACCCACATGATTATGGATTTTGTGGTGTTTATAAACATCCAATGAGCCACTGTTGTGATGAGTGTATCTTCTGCGGCGTTTTGCCGAAGTTGGGGTGCCCAGTCAAATGGCTGATTTCTTACCACTCCTGCGCATAGCAGGATTAATCCAAGCGATTTGCATCTGAAGCTTTGGGACGAGACAAAAGGAGATCAAAAAGATTCAAAAAGTATGTTGTGTGTTCGAGCCAGGTATGACAGTACAATAGAGCGTTTTAGTTTTAGCTCTTGAGTTCTGGGAATGGTATCCTATGGTATCCTCAAACAATCTGCAAGAGGTTTTCAATGTAGTCCAGTGGTATGACTGCTATGTCGTTCATGCCAGGGACTGCGATACGGCGTGATGACTTTATGGACAACATTGCCGACAGTCTTGGCGATGGTGTTTGGTCCTCAACCCATTGAACAAGTTACGATAAAGCTATGATGACAAACAATAGATCGTAAAAAATGATACTGGTCTATTGCAACCTATTGCAGTGAGGTTGGAAAGATACCTCGATGAAAGGGGATAAAACACTGAGGCCACTGCGGTGAGTGCTGCAAAAACGATCAAATCCCTGAGCGCATCGGTGGTGGGAAGCGACACTTCCAACGCTTCACGGGACATGCACAAATTGCTGGATAGATTGGACTACAAACTTCCGATTGACATTGAAACTATGAACCATGTTTGTCATACTGCCGATGTTCAAGAATTGAGGACATACCATGTTAAACCAGAATCCTGGCTCCAGTTTTGGATGAATGAGGAACCTTCAATACTGGGGGGATGGCACGGAGATGTCAACCAAAACTTTGAGTCCTTCTGGAAGACATTTCAAGTATCTCATCCTGGACATGCCGTGTTTCAACACCATAACGGACGACTGGACCGTGTGGCACCCGTCATCATACATGGCGATGAGGGGCGTGCAGTGAAGCGAACAAATTATTGGGTTCTTAGCATGCAAAGCCCCTTTGGAAGCTTGAATGACCCATCCCTCCAGTGCACCTGTCGAGAAGACTTTGCACATCGTCAGAGTGGGCTGCCATCTTTTGAACCTGATTTGGCTGCTGTTGACCCCAAGTATTTGCAGGCATCCCGTGCCCAAACCACCAATTACAAGGGGCATTCGTACTTGAGTCATTGGCTTCTCTTTGGTGTTGGGGGTTGGATCTACAAACGTCACAGTCATATCATCGACGAGTTGGTTCTGGAAATCAGTCAGAATTTGCAGAAACTGTTCCATCAAGGTATCAACACGAACCAGGGAACTATTTTTGCTGCATTGGTTGCTGTCAAAGGCGACCTTGACTTTGAAAAGAAATTGATGTCACTCACCCGAAGCTATGCACATGTCGGGACCAAAAACTGTTTGGAAATTTGCCACTTGTGCAAAGCAGGTGGGCCCGGATGCTTCTTTGAGGACTTCTCTGAGGCCCCAGGCTGGCTGGAAACAGTTGGTACTGAACGGCCCTGGAACGGAGATGATCCACCAGCTTTTTCACAAATTCCATTTGATGACACATTTCCAGAGAAGCTCTTGCAACTTGATATTTTCCATGTTTGCAAGCTGGGTGTCTTCAGGGACATCATAGGCGGAATTCTCATTCTTCTACTTCGATTGAAATTCTTTGACTACGAAGGGAGTACCATCAACATGGAAGACCGGATGAACCGAGCACATGGATCATTTGCCCTGTGGTGTACTACGTTGTCAAAGTCACCTGGTCTCCGTTCATTCAGTATGAGGTATTTCAACATGAAAAGCCTTTTGTCTGCTCCTTGGGCAAACTCCAAGGGTAGCGACAGTGTGTTGTTGTTGCAGTGGTTGCAGCACACACTACATGTGAACATCAACTATCCAAATGTTGCTGGGTACGAACAACTACTGAAACGCATGTTGCAGGTAGTCGATGCTGCCCTTGGGATTCGCATGGTACATAGTCACAGGCTATGGCTAGAACGGCATTGTGCCCACATGCTGTACTACAAAATCATGACAACCCTGCGTGGTTACACAGCGCTTGCAAGGGACGCACTACGTCTACAGGTACGAGCATTTGTGCAGAAGCCCAAGCAACACTCGCTCCACCACATTGGACACGAGTTGAAGTCTGAGTTACAAAAAGGGGCAACACTGATTTTGAACCCACAATGTTTTGGATGCGAAATGAGTGAAGATTTCATAGGAAGAGTCAGTCGGCTAAGCCGAAGGGTTGGCTTTAGATTGGTACACCTACGGGTGATCCAACGATACTTTGTCAAGGTCAGGGTGCTTTTGGACAAGAGGCGGAAACTAAACCCTGAAAGGGTTTGGACGAAGAAAACGCCAATTGGATTTGCAAAACGCGTGGGAAGAAAACTGGCAAGGAGGTAGCATCACAGATAGAAGCAACAGCAATAATTAAAAGAAATAGCCATAGTGTAGAATACCTAATTCGTTACATGGCTTTTGGTGGTTTGAATCTTATGCTTAGTTTTTACCAACCATCCTTACTTCAAAAGAAGCTGCCATTGCCCAGTCCCGTGCCCACTGCACTCTCAGCTGGCCTGGTTTCTTCAGACTTGGCCACGGCATCGGCGAAGACGAAGAAGAAAAAGACCAAGTTGTGGATGCATCAAACCCACGAACATCCCAAAGATTGAGTTAGAAGGATCTGTTTCATAGTGATAGATTGGACTGGTGATGGATACTGCATGCGTTCTTTTTCATTGTTGCTTTGCAACCATCTTCGTATTCAAACATCATCAATTTTGAGCTATGGATGTGTTACCCAAAAAACGCCTTCGGGCGAGAATTCATGAAGCAGGCGAGAATATCTGAATCGGGCAACTTAGTTGCCTGAACAGCTTCGGGCTAGTATTATAGCCTCAGGAAGGTCTAGGTATGCTTATAGGTGGCCTGTGTTATGTCGGCATTTGGTGGTGCTCTCGGGGCTCAGGAACGGGGAGCCTGATGGAATGCCCGATTCGTTTTCTTCGCCCGCCCAAACATCTGCTAGTATACTAATGGGGCGACTTTGCTGCGGTCATTACTTGCCCCGCGTCCTGTTTGACACCGCCCCATGCACAAGTAGTGTATAGGTTTACTAAGCATTATAGAGGCCCCTTCTGGGGCCAACACGTTCCCGACGCGGTTCCGACTCAGTTCCGACTCGGTTCCGACTCGGTTCCGACGCGGTTCCGACTCGGTTCCGACTCGGTTCCGACTCGGCTCCAACTCGGCTCCGACTCGGTTCCGACTCGGTTCCGACTCGGTTCCGACGCGGTTCCGACGCGGTTCCGACGCGGTTCCGCCTCGGTTCCGACTCGGTTCCGACTCGGTTCCGACTCAGTTCCGACGCAGTTCCGACGCGGTTCCGACGCGTTTCCGACTCGGTTCCGACTCGGTCCCGACTCGGTTCCGACTCGGTTCCGACTCGGTTCCGACGCGGTTCCGACGCGGTTCCGTCGGAGCCGCCTCGGAGCCGCGTCGGAACCTATATTGTAACCAGATGGGAAAGTGCAATGGGACCGCGTGAATCTGAATGGTGATTTTCGCATGGAAATGCGATCTTTGGACAAATGAAAACGTGTTTGCTTTGACAACACAATAAAATTATGGCCTTTTTTCATTAGAATCAACACCCAGGAAATCAATTGGCGTCAGAGAGGAACAAATGTTTTTCTGGATATGTTGGGTCTCGGGACCATTAGTATTAAAATGTTTGCGACGGGGATGATGTTCGGTTTTTAGTTTGAACTTGGATCGTCCAGACTACGCACCACCAGTTGCACCACTACATAGGCCCCCCCCCTGCCCAGCAAACAGGGGGTAAGTTAAGCATAATAGGGGCTTAGCAATTTATAAGGGAATATCATGGGAATATCCCTGCAAAGTATGGCCTTATAATATATGGAATATGTATATATAGTTACAGTACATCCATTTTGGGCTGCTGAAATTCCCGTTGATGATGTGGGTGGACTCCTGCCAGTCTGGATATGGTAGCTGCTACAAGAATATGGGTATGTGTCCAAATCCTGGACCTTGCTGCACGCCCTCTCAAATTTGGGATTAATGGCTTTGATCCATGGAATCCATACCCAACTTTATACATCAACTTTATAAAACCATGGTATTTCATCATTCAATCGCCATAGATCCACCCAGGTGCCAATCTCCCTTGGTTCGATCCGCTCCAACAACCGCGCGATGTACAAGCGCCGCTGCTCGCGGTACGAAGCCGCCTCTGAGGCCAGGGCCAGCTGCCAGGCGTAGGACCAAACTTCAGGGTCGCGTTCCTCAGTGCCACTCGGCGCCGATAGATTTAAGTTGTAGTGCTGCAGATCCGTATTGAGATAAATACATATATATATAAGTATATATACACACATATATATATATTATAACTATATGTAAATATCACATATTGCGGTTACGCTATATGATATGAAATTGTGTTTTCAAGAGTGCGTATGTATATATATATATATATTTATCTGTGTGTGTGACTAATAGCTTATGCATACATACTCATGCACACAAGATATGGACGAACTATGTGGGGGATCCAACTGAAGTTATGGAACCACGCGGGAATCATCCCAGGAGTAATTCGCGTTACCCGAAACTGAGATGGTACCAGTTTTTGGTATTGAACGTGGGCAACATACAAGAAAGTTCGAACCATTTTTGATACCCAATAAATACCCATGACTCTCTCTCTCTCTAGATATGTATATATATATATATATTATATCCAAATATTTGTTAATTGATCATAAATTAATTGTATGTAATTATATATATTTATCTATGCGCGTGTGTGTGTGTGTGCGTCAACAAACAAAAACATCATGGCAAGCCACTTGCTGCCATCGCTGGCGCCAAGGCGCTTCCCAGGCACCGCCCCGGTGAGTCAACAGCTGGTCCAAGGTCACATGCGCAAAGCCACTCTCTGCGGAAAGCTGTCGCAGCAAGGAATCTGAGGTCCTCAGCCAGGGCTACCGAAAACCAGGTATGTGTATGGTTTGAAAAATAGGTGTTATCTTTTTGAGATGGGGTTATACTTGACCTTTAACTGGTAAAGGGCCATATTTTTTCAATAAAGTTGGTAAGTTAAAAAAATGGGGATATTGACGGTTATAAATGGGGGTGTAACTGACTCATGACTGGTGACGGACCATAACTGTAGTTAATGAACTTTCTATATGAGAAACAGGTCTTTTGAGCTATAGAAGCTTTGGCGTCGACAAAAATGCATGTGTGCATATGCATATATATATATATACATAATGTGTGCACATTAGCAAGAATTTAAGCTGTATGGAAAATCCTGCCAGTGACGATATGCATCAAATTTGGATGTGGCACTCCCATTCGTCACGGGTAACACACACAAACCCTCGAGCATGATTAAGAATTCTTAGTGCACAATCCAGTTGAAGAGTTCAGAAAGGGGCCTAACTATTGAACCTTCCGTAAGAGTTACAATATGGCCATATCCATATAGATGCCATGGAAAAGTGAAACAGTAACAGCAACATTTGAGCCACTCACAAAGCCGTCTCCTATCTCCTGACTATAATATGGGTTATGATCAATATTCACAATAACCAGGTAGTATAACAGTATAACTCCTTCGAGGGTATGCCCTCCGGTCATCAAACATGGCAATTGAAAACCCACCATGTATAGATAATGTTCCCATAAAACCCTCCATTTACAGGGGATGTCCTAAGTAGCCAAAATCATCCCAATACATCCCATAATTAGTAATCCCAATATATCCCATAATCATCCCATAAAATATCTCCATCGCATTCCATTGCCCAATGGGGAAACTAACATGCGGAAAATCAACAATGTATTCGATTTTGCGGGGGTTTCCCCATGGCTTTTCCATATCTATAACGTTTACCCAAGGGTAAATCCTGATAAATCACCTGAAAATCACCTGAAAATCCCTAATCCCACGAAAATCAAATGAACATCACCTGAAAACCATGTGAAAATCACATGAAAATCCCATGAAAATCACCTGAGAAAGACATGAAAATCACACGAAGATCACCTGAACATCACCTCAAAATCACACACACAAATCACCTGAAAATCGCCTGAAAATCCCATGAAATCCATGGCTTGGGTCACGGTCAAGCATGAGTCAATGAGAGCCGAGGTACAAGGCTTGGGCCACAGTCACCTCTGACGGCAGCAAGCCCTTCTCCCGGAGCACGGCAGCCAAAGTGGCGGTCATGGATTTGGTGATGGAGCCACAATGCCAGCCTGGGGATAAAAATAACCTACTCAACTTCATATGTGCACATACATACATAAGTACATACAGACATACATACACACAATAAATAACATTACATTAGGTTACAGTGCATTGCATCACATTAGATAAGATTACATTACGTTAATACATACATACATACATTACATTAAATTACATTTCATTACATTACAATACATTCCATTACGATTACATACATACATACATTACATTACATTACATTGCATTACATTACATTACATTACACTACATTGCATTACATTACATTACATTACATACATACATTACTAAACACATACATACATACATGCATACATACATACATGCATACATACAGACATACATACATACATACATACAATCATTGCCAACGTTACCATACATACATACATTACATTACATTACATTATATTACATTACGTTACGTTACGTTACATTACATTACATTACATGCACACATACATACACACACATACATACATACATGCATGCATGCATACATACATACATACATACATAAATACACATACATACACACACACATACATACCATACCATACCATACCAGACCAGACCATACCATACCATGCCATACCATACCATACCATACATACTATACATACATACAAACATGCATGCATACATACATACAGACATACATACATACAAACATACATACATACATTACCACAGATTACCATAGATTACCATACATTACCATACATACATACAAACATACATACATACAAACATACATACATACAAACATACATCCATACATACATACATACATCCATACATACATACATACATCCATCCATACATACATACATATGCATACATACAAACATTACATTACTGTACATTGCATTACATTAAATTACATTACATTACATGCATGCATGCATACGTACATTATATACATGCAAAACAAAACATAACATAGCACAACCTGGCATCACAAAACATAACATAACATAACATTACATTTATATATATTGGAGCAATATATATATATATTTATAAAAATGAGTGGAAAAATTACGTAAATGTAAAATACCCAGGGCCTAGGGATGGATATCATCTACATCATCTATAGGGATGCACAGACATGTAACCTTGGACGCATACATATACAGTTATACATATGTGCGGCTGTCAAAACCCCTTGTACATGAAAGACATCAACATAATTTGGAAAGGTCCCATCGCCAACCACAGTTTCATAGCGATTTTACCATCATTGTGCAATATTGATTTACAAAGGGTATCGCTAAGGCTAAACACAGCAGTTCAAGTAGATATGATATATAATGTATCTGTAGTACTCTTCATACTTGTCAGTGCTAGTGTTAACTGTACCAAGGTTGTAGTAGTACTAGACATTCTAGCAGCACTAATACTAGTAAAAGTAGTACTAGGAAATTGGAAGCATTAGAAATATTAGCAAGGCTAGAAACACAACCCTGGCGATAGCACAAGGAATTCTAATAATTGTAGGAGTAGGAGTAGGAGTAGGAGTAGGGGTAGGGGTAGGAGTAGGAGTAGGAGTAGGAGTAGTAGTAGTAGTAGTAGTAGTAGGTAGTAGTAGGTAGTAGTAGGTAGTAGTAGGTAGTAGTAGGTAGTAGTAGGTAGTAGAAGGTAGTAGAAGGTAGTAGAAGGTAGTAGTAGGTAGTT
>CAMXCT020005529.1:0-14769 GCA_947184155.2 Cladocopium goreaui
AAATCGCAAGGGCTTGTAACTATTCATCCTGATTTAAATTTTCCTCCTCGCAATCTCCTCTCGAAACTTATATATAAGCTTCGAAACATGGTGCGTTTTAGGGCCATCCTTTGTTTGGGGGTACCTATCCAGTGCCAACGTCTGCAATTTTATACACGACCGTGGTGTCAGCGATTCTATAGAGATTTCATGGCTCCGCTACCATGTTAAAACACGAGCGCGGCGTGGCAGCTCTTTTTCACAGCTCGGACTGGAGCCAAACCACACAGGTTGGACAGCTCAGTCACTCTTCTTCTTAGAAGAGTCGTACAGAGTAAAACGCAGTGACACTCAAACGTTCTCAAACTTCTCAAACTTCTTCAAAAGAGTTCTCAAGCTTTAAAAACGTTCTTCCAGCTTCTCCAAGTAAAACGTCTTCAGCTCAAACTCACAAATACCCTACAAAACTCCTACCCAATACAGTCACAACATCAAGTTCCTAGGGCATGGGTCAAACAACATCCAAAACACCACAAACCACAAAAACAAACCAAAATCCATCTCCAAGCTCTTCCATGCACAAACTGGTTCCATTTGGTTCCAAATTGGTTCCTACCTGGTCCCTATAGGTTCCTATGGGTTCTCTAGTTCACAGATCGGTTCCTACAAACTTAAAATGGTTTCCTAACTGTTCACCTGCACAAACATTGTTCCAAGATAGGTTTAAAGATGTTCAAGTAGGTTCAAGGTGGTTCAGGACACTGCACATCCTCTCACCAAACTTTCACACAAAAGGTCTTCGCATGACGCAAGTGGATCAAAGTTGGGGATTGTTTGACCATCAATTTTTCAACGCAACTGGGGAGGACCACTTCTTGGAGTCCAAGGCCAATGTTTTACAGCTCCGAAAATGAGATTCTGCAGTGACCTTTTTTGCCAAAACTGGCGCAGCTGTGACGAACAGCAGTACTTTTGCAAGTCCAGAAGGCACCACAGTGTCCCACTGCCACACCATCAATCATTGCTAAGGGACCCCAACAATAGTATTATATAGATTCGAGTCTCCATGAGCCTCGCTTTGTCCTCGTGCCTCGGGCAGGCCTCGGTAACAAGTTGCCTGTCCAGAACCTCTTTTGAGCAATTTGAGGATAGATCTGGTCCCTAGGCAGAGAAAAACGCTCGTATTTCTATCATCAATGTAACTGAGCCAGCTACCATGATCATTGACCGCATCTAATGCAGTTGATTTCAACACCTGCCAAGTTTACCGCTTGAGCTGCGCAACGCTTGCAAGCCTGCATCCATGCTGTCGAGCTCGCCCTTCGCGAACTCGATCGCATTGGATTCAGTTTTGAAAGTGGTATACACCGCCAGAGTGCACTGCAACTCCCATATATGGGTACTATCTCCCATATCACGAAGATGCAATGCAAGAGCACTAGCATGGTACTAGGGAGGCCCACTGGAGCGAAGCCACTTTGCAGCTCAGTTTGCGGTCCCAGAAATAGAACCGGCTAAAACAAGTTTATTTGCAAAAAGATCGTGCGGCAGTCTTGTAGTTCACGGGGCGCTGATGCATGTCCACACGCATGTCGTTTAGAGTTCGTCAGGTGGAGAGTTGAGTAGGTGAAGCCAGGCAGGTAGGTAGTCATCGCATTCAGCCTGGCATCACCCAGTGATCCATGCCCCCCCATGCCAGTTCACCTTGAGTGGGCATCCTATCCTTGGAAATCTGTGTTGGGGTGATTTTGGGGACGACTGTAGTCTGTTATGTGTGAGGCCGTGCTGTGTGAACAGCCCCAAGATTTGAAGCACAAGCATGAAGCTGCGAAGAAAGCAGCCCGCGAAGCCAAGAAGATGGAAAAGAATGCCCTCCGCAAACGGACCCGTCTAATCAAGGTGCCTCTCTGCCTCCGCGTGAGTGCTGGGCGGACTTTCACGTGCAGGACGCTGTGTGTCCTCATGTTCATGAATGGCAGGCTGCCAAAGGGTTGTCAAAGGCAGATCTGCAACTACTCCTAGATGCAAAGAGCAAGGAAGTTGAGGAGGCCGGGTGGCCTTCTTTTGATTGTGTAAGATCATTCCCAGCGTCTCCCCCATTTTCGTTTTCATGCTTTCGCTTTCCATCCAAGGCAAAGAAGTGGAGGGGCCGGCCTCCGAGGCTAAGTGAGAGCAACTGTATGTGTGTAAAGAGCATTTTTCGACCTTCCTCCATTTTTCGAGCTGGCAAGCAGACGCATGTTCTGCCGATTGTAACTCGAGGCCAATCTGCTGGGAAAAAGAGCTGTCATTTTGCAGCTTCTTTGTAAGATGAGCAATGTCGCTCACAGTTTCGGACAGAAATTGCTCTAGTGACTTAATCTCTACAATGCTGCAAATTTTGTCACTGTTTCTGGACGGTGTGTAATGTATAGCGGCTACTTGTAGTTTTGTTGCTCAAAACATACGCGTGGTTTTGCGTGTGGCCATGTTCACGCAGAAGCGCGGGAATTTGTGTGCAGCACATAAGCAACCAGAAACATTTGCACTCGTTGGGTAGTGAATCGTTGGGTGTAGGCGCACTCCCTACAAGGGGATATGCAGGTGGTAGGTGTGACTTGGAATTGTCATAGGTGGAGGTTTGTGGGTCGTAGGTGCGCTCCCTATACAGGGAGATTTGCAGGTCGCAGGTGTGATCTGGAAGGGTCGTAGGTGGAGGTTTGAGGGTCGTAGGCGGGCTTGCAGGGTTGCAGGTGGGGTGTACCTTACACACCGTGGGGGTGGTACACCTTAAACACTGGTGTGGTTCACCTAATTAAACACCGGGGGTGTGGTACACCTTAAACACCGGTGTGGTTCACCTTAAACACCAGGGGTGTGGTACACCTTAAACACCGGTGTGGTTCACCTTAAACACCAGGGGTGTGGTACACCTTAAACACCGGTGTGGTTCACCTTAAACACCAGGGGTGTGGTACACCTAAAACACCGGTGTGGTTCACCTTAAACACCAGGGGTGTGGTACACCTTAAACACCGGTGTGGTTCACCTTAAACACCAGGGGTGTGGTACACCTTAAACACCGGTGTGGTTCACCTTAAACACCAGGGGTGTGGTACACCTTAAACACCGGTGTGGTTCACCTTAAACACCAGGGGTGTGGTACACCTTAAACACCGGTGTGGTTCACCTTAAACACCAGGGGTGTGGTACACCTTAAACACCGGTGTGAACGGGTTGGCTTTCAAAAACCATTGGTGGGTGAGGTGGGTGGGAAGAGTTCCATACGCACCGTTTTACCCGCGCGTCGGTACACTAACGGGTTAATAACGGCATGGAGTCGTACTTCCTTGGAATAGTTGCAGGACGTACGGATACGTTATGCTTGCGCTGGGAGTTCTAGACTCCAACTATCTTCGGCGTGCAACTCGTTGCTTGTGCGGTGACCGACTTTATGTACCTCCAAGCATTTTCGCGTTGCGTGCGTTCGCGCCCTTTGCAAACCAAACATCTCCAAACAAGTTGGGTTTCGTTATTCTTTTGTGCTTTGATGTCATGTCAAGCGTTTTGTAGCTTCAGTGTGACTTTTGCTGCTTTGTGTTTTCATACTGTTGGTGTAACAATGCAACAACGTTTCATTCCATTGCCTCGCGATGGGTCTTAATTCCTTGTACCTTCAAAGAAGATAGGTTGTGATTTGAACAAGCTCAGTTCTGTTTTGCAAGCCTTTCACAACCAGACTTGGCAATTGTGGGGTTGTGCAGTAGCCGTTTGTACCGCCATGACGTGTATTTGGGTTTGCAGTTGTTTATTGCTTTTTTGGGTTGCCGATGTCGTGACCTGTTCTTGTCAATGTAGCACCTGTTCCATTGGAGCCCCAGTGATGTCGACATTTATTATTTGGATAGCACCTGTTCCATTGGAGCCCCAGTGATGTCGACATTTATTATTTGGACAAACCACATTCCGAGACTGTCTTTTTCTGTTCTCTTTATATATGGAAGCTTCTCGAACCTTGATGAGCATTCATGCGCGGACATGTAAAAACATGTGCAATGTGAGTGCTCTTAGTGGCTGCAGCCGTTTCTCTAGTCACCACAGCACAAGTGACCATTTGTTCTTGGAGTGCGCCGTGCGGACCCCAAAGCAGCTAGTCACATGTGAGAGAGACCATGAGACTGGATGGACTAGGACAGTTGTCGGATTTGTCAGACCGTAGGTTGCATTATAGGAGCCATTCGTGTCAGGAACGATCGTTGTTGCCCCACATTGCAAGTAGTTTCGCAGAGCTAAAGCTAGGACACACGGTTGTGGCCAATTTTTTCCCCATGGTTCCGGTGTCGCCAAGGTCGCACTTCTGCTGGAAGCTGTTGTCTCCGGAGCAGTGACTTCCAGGCAAGAATGGGCGTGCTGATAGTCGGGCTTGAGTCTTTTGTCTGTACCCCTTTCCCCCCTAGACTCCTAACGTTTGTGAACTCTGAAGCATGTACACCGACAATTCCGTACATCCCCTAATCAATAATAGTATTAGTTTAAAACGGGATGGAGTAGGCAATTAGATTGCAGAAAGCGTCTGGAAATATCAATTTTCTTGTTCGTCTTACTCCGACCTGTTGCCTGAAATGTCTTTCTGCCTATAGGATCTAGGGGCATCACTTTGCCGGGAGTAGCGGAGTAGGCGGAGTAGCAGCTGGACATCATGGCAATTAGACTGCAGAAAGCGTCTGGAAATCTCAATTTTCTTGTTCGTCTTACTCCGACCTGTTGCCTGAAATGTCTTTCTGCCTATAGGATCTAGGGGCATCACTTTGCCGGGAGTAGCGGAGTAGGCGGAGTAGCAGCTGGACATCATGGCAATTAGACTGCAGAAAGCGTCTGGAAATCTCAATTTTCTTGTTCGTCTTACTCCGACCTGTTGCCTGAAATGTCTTTCTGCCTATAGGATCTAGGGGCATCACTTTGCCGGGAGTAGCGGAGTAGGCGGAGTAGCAGCTGGACATCATGGCAATTAGACTGCAGAAAGCGTCTGGAAATCAAACATGTTATCAGCGATTCTGTTCGCATGGAAGAAGTCTGGGGTTTGTGATACGCTGCTTTGTTGTGGCGTGCTTGCAGGTGATGCCGCCAAAAGCAAAGGCAAAGGCAGCTGGCAAGCAGAATGCGCTGCAGGCTGAGGGCTGGTGTTGCTCTGGTGGTTCTGGGGCTAATGTGGGGGGTCCTGTTTTTGGTACCGTTTGCTGCTCCTTGGATTGGCTTCGGAGTTTTGGGCCTCCCCTGTATCAGGTACCTCCAATGTTGACAAATCCAGCCTAGCAGTTCACCTGGCCAAGACTTTGGGTTTGATGCGGATAAAGACTACGAGCAAAAATTTCTGGCTGTTTGCTCGTAGTGAAAGGCCGTATTTTTCCCTCTGGGTGTATTGCACCGATTCGTTCTGGAGTGAAGAGGAGCCATCGTGGCCTAGGATGCGACAATCTGTATCATCCACTTCGAGCGAAGAATTCGGCACTGGAGCAGTCATTCTCGAGGATCACAGGATTTTTGCTTTTCCAGGTTATGCCGACTTGGCCACCACTATTGTTTACCTGGCGGCTACTGACAAGCTTTTGTTTGAGCGAGGAACAGAAGCAGGGTCAATTCGGAAGCACAAGCTTTTCTTGTCGAACGCACTAGACCAACTTCAAAAGCTCAACAAGATGATCATTCTGGAAGGCGAAAAATCGCAGGTCTATTTGGTGTGCCAGGCCTTACAAATCGCCCTCCTAGAGGACGCGAATTTGGACGCATCACATCTGTCGGCGGACATCGAACTCGACGGGAGGTGGACATTCTAAACTGCCTTATGTTTATACGCAGACCGGGCAAGTTATGGTCGACTCAGAATATTTGTTTGTGCTTAACAGCGAGACGACGTTTTTGGCTTCATTCAATTTTTTCGTACAATTTCCAGGTTTCACAATGTGCTGGCCATTTTTGGCTTTCCTTCAAATTTTTTCGGGCCGTGACAATGCAGTGTATCACTCAGGCAGGCACAAACCTCAAAGCAGGACAATCATGTAGTCCAGAGAAAGTTTGCCTTCAACCGTCATTTTGTTCGGGGGTCAGTCGGGACGCCTGAAGGCAATTCAAGCATCTCAGGCAACCATGGGATCCAACGTCGGGCGTCCGTAACCCCCTTTGGCTCAAGCCTTTGGCTCAAGTTTTCGGTTCAAGTTACCAGTAGCCGAGCACACCTGTTGCAGAGGAGAGTACTGGTAACTGCGTAGTTAGCCCAGGGGTAAGGGACTTGTTGTGTAGTTTGTTGCTGGGGCGACTTACTGTGCTCGATTCCTCCTGTGCTGTCGGAACCCCCCCCTTTTAAGGTTAGATTGTGTTTAAGTCTGGTTGCTCTCTTTTGGTTTTCACCTGGCCCTTAGATATAGAGCAACTGGTTGAGAAAGTGTGCGAACCTTAGTTTCTGTTTTTTGCTTGCCCAAATCTCTGTGATTGGCATCGAGCTTCAGATCTTAAGGTTTGGTTTTCTTTGTTGCCTGGGTGTCTGTCCAAGGACGTGACAGGCACCTTGCGCAACCTACACCCACCCCTTTTTGATAATTTGTTTTCACACAGGGTGTCTGTCCTAAGACGTGACAGGCTCACTGTTTTCATTTTTCCTCTTGAATTTTTGCACTCACACAGTGTGTCTGTCCAAAGACGTGACAGGTCACTGTACTTTTACTACATTGCTCTACCAAGTTCCCCCTTTTTACCTGTTTTGACGCTCACACAGTGTATCTGTCCAAAGACGTGACAGGTCACTGTTTTTTCCACTGCACTGCTTTACCAAGGTCCTCTTTTGATCTGATTGCTTTCTTTTCTCTCTTTTTACCAGTTTGAGTTCACACAGTGTATCTGTCCAAAGACGTGACAGGTCACTGTCCTTCTACTCCACCGCTTTACCAAGGTCCCTCTTCTAACCTGAATTGTTTGGTTTGTTTCCTCTCGTCTTCTCTGCTTCTCTTCTGGACTACTCTCTATTTCACACAGTGTGTCTGTCCAAAGACGTGACAGGTCGCTGTTCTCTCCACCGCTGCCTCTGATTACACAGTGTATCTGTCCAAAGACGTGACAGGTGCTCTATTGCCTCTACCCACCCCCTTTCTGTTTTGCATTTCGAGACACCTCGTCCCCCCCCTTTTTTTAGTTGATTTGTTAAATCGGATCTCGTTACTTCCATTTCGAACCATTTCGAACCTATTGAAGTGACTCCATTCTTTACACTCTCTTATCTTGTTTCGTTTCTCTCTCCCTGCTCTACGGGTTTATCTGTCCAAAGACGCGGCAGGTACTCCCCCCTCCCCTATCTTATCTCGAGTTACCTGTCATACCACTCACACACCTCTCACATACAACCTTTCTCTTGGTGAGAAGACAAAGCCAGAATGGCTGAACACATCGAGGCTCAACAGGCTGCTGCGGAATATCTCGGTGCACTTGGATTGAATGCCACTCTCATGGTGCATTTTCCGAGCAAAATTAAAGCACCTGAAGGCATACTTCTGACCACCTATGATCAGCTGCATTCACAGATAGCGAAGCAGGAGACGACTGCTTATGCGTTTCCCTCTTTTGGAGCTGCTCAAAGTGCTATGAAAACACTAGCGACGATGCAACAGACTGTTATATTTATCTATGAGTGTCATGCCAACACTGGCCCAGTCGAAATAGCAGCAAAAGTTTTTGACACTTGCCAGAGACACATTGCAGCCATTCGAGAAATAAAGCAGCTCACTGGAACCCTCAAATATCAAAAATACCCTACTGTACTATATCTTGTCAAAATGGATAGCCTGTCAAGCAGTCCAGCCGTAATTGAATGGCAAATCCCTGACACGATAACTGATGAGCTGATAATGCCTGCCCGTATCGCCTTTGAAAATTTTGTTGGCAAAGAACTACGACAAGGGCAGTATCCAGGAGTCAGCGAGACTAGTACATCACCAAATGGCTGCTATAATTCTGACAAGTCAAAAGGAAGCGTGCCGCTTACCATCAAATATGAAAAGAACTCTTGCTTACAAAGAACCAAAATCCGTGAAGCAATCGAATCGTTACAGAAAGAAATTAACACAGCACAAGACACCCAGTTTCAGATTAAAGAAGGCATTGACTGGACTCGTTTACATAAACTGCGGGAGGCTGCTACTTTCACTGTCATGTCCACTCGGCACTTAAGTGATCAAGAACGAAATGCACTTGCGCTGGAGCTCATGTCCTTTAGAATTAAGTACTTCTTCCTATCTAAAGCTCAAGTAATGCTGAAACTAGAAGGCATGGAAATCGAAGTGCTCCGCAATTTATTGCATTGTTCAACAACGTACTTGCCCTTTGGGCAACGCCAGCAATCGACACAATTTGTCCTTAGTCAAGTGACTGCCATGGGCAGCAACTGGTACCGAATTGAAGTAAGGTATGCACCAATAGGCAGTATGCCCTTTGTACCACTTCAAATTGCAAAAAGTAGCATCATCCCACTCCTGGAAAATGAAGTAGCAGTCATTGACTCAGAGCTCGGTTTTGCACTCATTAATGCGTTTTCAGCATCCAAATTTGAATTTCAAACAATCGTTAATGAAGACAATGCCAATGTCACGATGCTCACTTTTTGGATCCCTCATGAAGTTAAGCAGAACTTCCCATGTTCTTTCTCAGTCAAGGACAAAAGAGGAAACAATATTGTCTGCACGATAGAGCATTGTGGAAATATACTGCCACAAACTGGTGCACCGGGTGAACCACCCAGGCACGAGACCAAAGGAGAGCATTGGCGTAGAATTGGTGAAAAGTGTAATCCAAGCTTCAAAAACAGACTCACTGTCATCGCCCCTGTCAGCACCCAGAATGCTTCTCAGAAGCGACGATTCGGACTTCTGAAGGACTCAGCAGTTGACTTGCAGACTCAACAGGTATCATATACGTATTCTGAAGAGACCTACCCGTGGATTCTCTTCCTGGACTCTATTCCTGTAACAGATACACTGGACATCTTTTTGACTCATTTTAGTCATTTTGAAGCAGTGAACAGTGCAAAAGGAGAATTCTGCAAGCAAAACTTCCTTAGGTTTGAACAAGTGTCCAAATTTACCAGAATCATGATGTTTGAAATCCCGTCAGGAAGGCAATGTCAAATCAATCGAGTTGATGGCCTCGAAAGCTCATTATACCTTACTAAGGTCGATGCTTTACAAATATACCCCTTCAAAACTTGTTATCTTGTCATGCTCGTGCCTCCCCACTCTGACTTCAGTACCATGCTAACTGCTGATACTAAAGTTGAAGCCATTGCTGCATGGAAATTTAGTACATTCGACAACAACAGAACCAATTTGAAAACCACCGCGGTACTTTCGACAAGCTCCACACAGCACCAGCCGCTCATGAAGGACAAACGAACTGACCAGGGTGCCAAACTGCTTAGGACCCCGTCTGCCCCCCCCAGCAGCAAGAAAGCAATTGACCAGCTTCCGGCTTACGCAGTTTTAGGCGTCACCCCCCCACCAACTCCGCCCTCCCAGCAGGTCAATCCGTATCAAAACAGTCCCCCCCTCACTGATGCTGTCGCTGGGGCAAGCGTCCATGACACTGCGAAGTCAAATGCAGAGCGGTCAGGCAGTCAAGGTGAACTTAATGGTGCGCAGCGTGCTGGTAACGTTCCAGAAGGGCAATTAACCCATGGGAATGCACGCACTGACCCCCCTACTGTCAGCCCAACCATCCCATGGACCAACCAACCTGCTAGTCACCCAACTGACACCGGTGAGCAACAGATTACTGAAATGGTTGTTGATCAAGACCATCACGGAAATAATATACGCAAAAGCGAGGAGGAAGATAAGGAGATGCTACCTCCCCAACCGGCACTTCTCTCCACCCCCATCAAGAAACCCCCTACATGTGAAGGAGAAGCTCTTAGCAGTCAGAAAACTAGCCTACAAGAGCTCAAATCTACTTGTGGAGAAGTGAAAGGTGGGTTTGCAAGCAAAGGCAGACTGTCTAATGAACTTTCTGACCCTGTTATCACTCCGTCCTCCCCACCCGGTGTCTCCCCTCCCTCACAAAATGACAATGCGAAACCGGAGAGCAGTGACCCCATTGTACATACACTTCCAAGTCAATGCCAGCCTCCAGATGCTGCCTCTAAGGCCCCTATTAGAAATGATCCTTCGCCAGAAAAACAGCCATTGTTACCTGATGACTCTATTGTCGTAGAAATCGGTGAAGATCCCCCTGGCATTGCAACCCCCACAAGGACCAAGTCTTCCCAGACCTCCTCCTTACATCAAGGAGAAGCACTGCCCCCTATCCAGGCTGCCCTTACACGAAGTTCTGTCCTCCCGGCCAACGACAAAACGCGTGTGTGCATTGATATCACTGGGGAAGATGACCATACTAAGCAAAATGACCCCGCCCAGACATCCTTTGAACGTGAAACTCAAAGTCAGTCCCAACCAGCTCAGTTTGCCTCTCTCTCTCCTTTTGCTGAATCCAGCCGCAAATGGTTCCCGACCCTTGATGCTCCCGTTATTGCGGCCTTAGCTAATAAAGCCCAAGACATTGCGATTAACTGTGGTCACATGTCTAGCATGAATACTGCATTGTACCTCCTATCAAGAGGGCCGTGGATCCCAACACATGTTAGTATACATGTGCGACAGGCAGCCCTTGCGGCAGTAGGGGTAGGGTGGAGTTGGGTCCATCAAGTACCCACGGTTTTTCCCTTTACATGTTTTGATGCCTGCCTGTCCCTTGCGACACTCAGCACCATTCCCCCTAACGGCACTGCACAAAACGATGCAGTATATGAACTATACTCAATCATTTGCGCAAACCTTAGTCAGAGTACTCGCAACTTTCTTTTCTCAAGATTTGTATTACAATGTCAGGCGTGCTTACAGTCTAGCGCAATACCAATTGACACCTTCACTGCCACAGTCAAGCCTAATACAGGTATAGATGAACTTTGTGACTTGTTAGTTCCAATCTGGAATACTAATGAATTGACAGAGTGTCAAGCTTGTTCATGTCTAGACACTGCCAATGCCAAGTGGAAATGCGGCAAATTTGGCCCCTTGATTATCGTTCGAATCAAAGTGCCTCCAGGATGCTCCCTTCCGAAGCTCGAGGAAAAACGACTCCCGCTTGGGCACAAATTCATGTTCCAAGAAAGAGAGTACGAAATCCAGTGTCTCATAGCCACCACTAGGCTTGACTTTGACAGCCAGCTCATAGTCCTGCATACTAGTCAGCCTGGAATGATAAGTATGTACGACCATAACAATGGTATACGAGTTGCGGACTGTAAGCATGTCAGCGGGAAGCTCCTCATCAGTGGGCTTGTCATACTGCCAGTTAAGTCACCCAAAGCAATCCTAATGACAAAGCAACTTTCTGAAGCAGCAGGAGGAGGTGAAGTTGCGCAGTATCGCAAAAGACAGTTAAAGGTTGTCAAAGGCTTTCTCAAAACGCCTCGGAAGCAGAAAAGAACGCGAACCTCGCAGCTCTCTCCCCCTTCATGCAAGAACAATGCGAAAACCAAGTCGAGCAAGAAGAGGGCGAAGGTGACCAGACATGGACCCCCTAAAGATGGTAAGAATGAGAATGTAGTTGAAGAGATTGACCCTGAAGGATTACCTAGGATTATCGCACATGCAACGCTGGCCAACGTTGGTGTTATCTCGATGTTTGATGGAGTCGGATCGGTCTATCACATCATTAAGAAAAAACTAGGTAAACCCCCTACTATCTTCATCGCAGCAGAAATTGATCCTGTCTTACGTCGGCTTGTTGCTGCCGAAATAGGGCTGCGTGAAGACCAACAGTGGGCATATACGATTGAAGGGGTTGCTACCATCTACGTTAAAGATGTATGGGATCTAGTTGCCCGTGACTCTCTGATCCTTCGTCAAGCCAAGGCAATGTACCCTACAATCAAGTGGATTGTTGTTGCAGGATCTCCCTGTCAAGATCTTACTTATGCAGGTTACCTAAATGGATTGCTTGGTCTGACAGGTCAGCGAAGTATGCTCTTTTTTGTGGTTTACCTTGTAATTCTGCATCTTCAGAAGCTCTTTGGACCAGAATCGGTCCGATATTTGACAGAGAATGCTGGAAGCATGCAAATTGTACAAACTGACCGCAAACCTAAAGGCATGCAGCGCCTTGAGCAGTCTGAACACTTCCAAATGTTTCTATATTGTCTTGGACTTCCTAGTAAACAACCAACCAATCGGTGGGTATGGGACACTGGTCCCTATTATGGCATTCAGCGAAAAAGGGAATTTCTACGGAGTCACATGGACACAGAGAAACTGGCCAGTGTTCCGCTCACTTTTATCGATGAATGGGGCCCTTTAGTGACCTTGAACGGTGAAAACTTACCATTGGCCCCATTACTCCGAACAAGAGGGCTGTCAAACAATGGAATCCTGAAGCTTTCCTGGACAGGCTACCAGCCCAGTGCACTCCTATGGGATTATTCCTTTTTTGGTGGGAGGAAATCTTTCATGTTGTTAGCCCAAATGGCTGAGGGAGTTAGGGTCCCAAACCTGCCATGGGCAAGCTTCATCCCTGCTCACTTTCTCCCCATATGGAAAAGTTTCCTTATTACTCTTCAAACAGACAGAGCGACCACATCCAAAAAAGATGAACTCATTGAACAACTAGTGCCTATCTTTCATAACCCAAATATTGTGCTGCCAATGAGAATTCTGACGGTCCAAGAAGTACGCAAACTAGCAGGACTTGAGAATATCTTAACGACAGAAAGACATGGGCCCTCTCTTCTCACGGATAAAGTGATTCGAGACTTTTGTGGAAATAGCTTTCACCCATCTCTCATCAGTGCGGCTCTCGGTATTGATAATCAGCTGCAACAGTGGGTTGAGGGAAGCAATGATGCGCAGCCGTACCACAAAGACCTACCGAGTATTCAAGAAGTATATTCCAAATACCAAGACTTGCTGAAACTGGTTCTGGAACAAGCAGCCGCTCGAGGAGTTCAACTCAAAGATGACATAGTTGACTTTGAAGCGAAATGGAGGCACTATACTCTTAATGACAGTGTCGAATCAGCTTGCCCTCCAATAGTGCACCAGCCGACAGTTTTCGCCTTTTTACAAGGATCCAAACCTCCGAAGTATCAAGGAACCCACAGTGAGGATAAACCCCCCTTTGGGGATAAAGAGCTGAGCAATATTATGACCCAAACTCGGATTGATTGGGTGCTAGAGTCCTCAAACACATATGAAAATGTTACCCTATCAGCGCACATGCTTTACTTGGCTGTTAAAAATGGTCTTGGATTTCATTCTGAAGCTCAAGAGATTAAAGCAAAGCATATTGAACTGTTGAAAGAATATACTGGTGCTGAACAACTTACTGCTATCAAACAACTATTTGTTGTTTTCCAGATTGCAACGCTCAGTGTAAAGCACCAATTTCCCTACGGTTTTATCATTTGGGCACCAAAAATCATGCAACCTCCCCTTATCTATGTTGGGGTACAACGACCTTGCCTGCTATTCCTGTTGCTTTCTCATGAGCCTGATCAACCGTTTCGCTTTGGAACGGTCGCATTCGACTACCGACAAAGTAAAGACTTTCTCATTCATGCCAACATGCCAAAGATATTTGCTGATGTGGTGCAAGTTTCTTATCATACATTTGCGACCTACCCGATACTTGCTCGAATTGATAATGGACAGCACTATATACATCTTAGTGAATTTGCGGCTTTACAGTGCCCTTTTTGTGCCTTGTGTTACTTGCACACACTTGGTGCCCCGCAGTGCTTTATGCACAACGCCTCGCCCGCTAGCACTGTCATCCATTTACTCGGTGGTCTGGATGGCACAGGCGGCTTAAGTATTATAGGTGTATTAGCACGAGATGTTAGTGGTGCCACTCCACAATGGATCGCTGTACATGTTGTTGACAATCACCAAGTTCAAGATCTTACAAGATCTAAGTCCTTTGTTGCGTACAAAGTTGCCACCCCTGTTGTATGGTCACCAATGTGGTATACGCAGTCATCGTCCATGCGGCGAATGCCTAGGCAACTTGGAACTCAGCTCATACAATCGCATACACTGGACCCATCAGGAGAATATCTTATCTTTGCAGGCACGGAGGAGTGGAGCAGGCTGCTCTTCGCACTGGGAGAAGCCCCAACGGAGGGACTAAACTGATTCTTGTTACTTGCAATGATGATGATTCTGCGGAACTTGCCTGCTCCACTGCTCCGTACACTGCTCAAGATGCTTACGCGATGTGTCAAAACGACTTACCTATTCGAAACAGGGACTCAGTGCCCGCCATATCTATCAAAGATACGTGACCTATCAATATTGCCCCATATACTCCATGTCCGAACACCATGGTGGAAGTTAACCCTGCAACATGTTGCCACACTTTTCCATCAGGGTGTTGATGATTTTTATCAGCAACTTATGTGTGATTCACGAACATTACCTTCTCTTGCAGTAGAAGAAATAGGACGAAGCATTCTCGAATATCGAAAAGCTATCAGACAAGATCTTCCATTCAGGCTTAAACGATTACACGTGTGGAATGTATCAGGGTGGACACTCACAACTAGAGCAGGGGATGCCAAAATGCGACTCATTAAACGACTGCTACGAACAGGCCCGGTTTTGCTACAAGAAACCAGATGGCATGCTGAAACCCATCAGGTCTTGCACCATAATATACCAGGTATTCAAGTTGCACACACCCAAGGATTGTTAACAGAAAGAGGTGGAGTGTCGGGTGGTT
>CAMXCT020005531.1:0-14766 GCA_947184155.2 Cladocopium goreaui
CTGGTACTACTGTGAGTTTTCCGGACCGTTTCCGGACCGCGCAAGCTTATTTTGCTTCCAAATTTGAAACGAATGCGTTCACGCATGGATCCTTACTCCCACTACTAGATTTGCTACTACTCTTAGTACTACCACCACACCCGCTGCTACTGCACCACCACTACCACTAGGACACCTAGGAATTTCTGCTCTTGCTTTTAAATCCAATTGACACGAGTTCCGCTGAAGGGTCAGAAACGAGTCAGAAACCAGTCAGAAACCCGTCAGAAACCGGTCAAACGCAACCATCTGTTTCCCCATCCCTCCCTCTCTCTCTCTCTCTTTCTCTCTTTCCCTCCCTCTCCCTTTCTTCCCTTGCCCTGCTACTAGAACTCCTTCTCCTATTCCTACTCCTACTCCTACTCTTACCCCTCCTACTACTACTACTACTACTACTACTACGACTACGACTACGACTACGACTACTACTACTACTACTACTACTACTAGTACTACTAGTACTACTGCTGCTGGTACTACTGTGAGTTTTCCGGACCGTTTCCGGACCGCGCGAGCTTATTTTGTTCCCAAATTTGAAATCGAATGCGTTCACGCATGGATCCTCATTATATAATACATAACTTATATTTTATGTAAATGATCTGATCAACGAAGAACAAACCCTTCCGCGATTGCTCACTGTGGTACCGCGGTTGCTACGCGATTGGCTGAGCGATTGAGGGCTGTCCGGGAAAAGGTATTTTGGACAACCCCCATATATATTATATTATAGATATATATTACAATTATTGACGTTAGGAAATCTTTGAGACCAAGTGAGACAGCCCCACTTTCAGGCCCTTCCCGGATGCTTCCAGCTATGCTCACGTTCTCCGTGCCTTCTGCGCTGCTGCAAAGATAGCGACACGTGGGAGGCCACGGCGTGGCGATGCCGATGGTGCCTATTTAACTGGAAGATTAGGGTATATTCCATATGAATTTTGGATATGTCATATAGATATGGTTCTAATGCTTCCATATAATTTTTGGATATGTCATATAGATATGGTTCTAATGCTTCCATATAATTTTTGGATATGTCATATAGATTTAGATGATATCATACCAGGGACCTAAATTTAGATGATATCATACCAATAAACTGGAAAACTATAGGCATTAAGATGATACCCAAATTGCGCACGTTCTTGCCAAGTTGTGAAAGCTGCATGAATTTGTTCCCATGGATGTTTTGACGGCTTACAACTGGAACTCTTTGTTGTGGAGGGTAGCATTTCTCAATCACCAGAGAGGTCAAACTGACTTGAAAAGGGTTGACATTTATCAAGCATCTCATTCCAGTTGAAACAATGATGTGTTTATCTATTTGGAACATGTTCAACCAAGACGTTATGCACTTTGAATATTTGATTCATCTAAGACTTTATTTTTGTCTTTATTCAAGACCTCATTCAACGTTTTCAGATTTCTTTTCATGTCGACCGTCATCAACGCTTCATGAAATTCTCAGAAAGCAGGCGCGACTTGCTGCGCCGCGCCGCTTCTTGGGGGCAAGCAACGGATGGGATGAGACGATGGGATTTACGGTGGCCACAAAATATTGGGATTAATTATGATTAATTAACAAACATTGAGGTTTTAAGTTTTAACATGTTTTAACCAACAGACATGGGAATCTGGCAAGCAAAAAACGTGGATATGTCAGTAGTAAAGATTGGAGCTTCTGCCGCAGAGTTTTGCGACATAGCCAAATCTGACAAGTTCCAAACAGCTAAGCAAAACCAAACTGAGAGACAACCAACCAGAATCCCGAGAGTCTGAATTGTACTTCATAGTCTGTTTGTCCAAGAAGATGTTGCTTCCATCCGCCAGTGAGTTGTGTGGCGCTTGGCAGCTGCCTCTGAGGAAGACTTGCTGACTGAAAGTCGCGAGGCCATGTTGCAGGCCCAGCTCATGCTGCATACCTGCCCACATTCCCATGGCAACATGAAAACCACATTTTAACTGGGGGAGCCAAAATATGGTTGGGGTAGCAGCTATTGAGCGTGTAACTTACGATTAACTCGTGTCCCAGCGGTCAGACAAGAGATTTGTTGGACCCGCTTTGAAGATACCTGACCTCCTCTTTCTTTTTTCAATTTAGTTTCCATCCACACACTGGCACCCTTCCTTGAAACTGTTTGTCAAACCCATGCCTTCCTCATCATATCATGTTTCCTGTAGTTGTTTCCAGCACATCAATCCATAGCATGTTAAAGTTATGTTAGTATAACGTGAGTGAACTCCGCTACAGTAGATGGATGGTACAACGGTACAACCCTCGAACCACTTGGATCAGGTGGACGTTGATGCTTACCAGCAGCTGCTTCGTAGCAGCACTCACCTGGGCGACGCGGAATGTGCTGGTCGCCTCTGGGGTATCTTGGAACATCGGGCACACGAGTCAAAACTCACACCACTTACTTGTTGATTGGGTGATTAACGCTCAGAACATGACGGATGATATCTCTATCAGATATCTCATGATATCTCCAACTCTAGCTTTTGATGAGGAAAGGGATGATTAACCACTTGATGTTCGTGGTACCTTAGTTTGGACAATGGAGTGGAGATGGGCACCTGTGATACCAGTCGATATGAACATGCAGAAGCCGCAGCCAATCAGTTGGATGTGCATGGAAGAGTGCTTGGGCTGGATCCATTGCCATATCCCCCAAAATGGGTAGGCTCAAGCCCCAAATTGGACAATCGTTACTTGTCATTTGTAGTTTTGGTGTGTCAAAACGGTTGCAAGGGCGAAGCATGGTGAAGCGTTCAAGGGGCAACATGTCACACACGGTTGTTTTCAATGAAAGAAGAGGGTCAGTTTCAAGGCGAAATCTGAGGGGCCTTAGCATTACCATTCCCAAATGTATTGGGTACTGTGGGATCCATGGGGGTATGTGGGTGTAAAACAATGCCATAAATCACCCATTTGGGAATGGTAAACATGCCACTCAATCTGGGGGTTGAAGGCAGCATGGATCGCCAACCTTTCTCCAAGGCTACATGAAACGCTTCGGTGTTGATCCTGACACATCTACCCTGCTGAAGGTGGCTGGGAACACAGTCATTTCACATGTTGAAAGCGAATCATACCCATGACGGATCCATGGTGCTGGTAGAAAAATGCTAACATGACTGGGGTATATTGATGGGATCCATGTTACCATATATATATAGCATACATGGATCCGTCATGGGATAATGACTGGGGTATATTGATGGGATCCATGGCACACCATTAATATAGCACCATAGGATCCGTCATGGGATATACTGCTCATCTTTCTCACCGCAATGAGCATCGCCAATGCCAGGTGTTGGAGGTCTCCAGCAGCGCACCTTTCCTGGGTTTGGCACAGGAAAGCTATGGGGCTTTGCCTGAGAAAAGTTGGGGAGCTAAGGGGTTTCTGGGAAGCCATGGATTTGTTTCTGGGAGCTTTCGGATGAATTTCTGAGACATGGGAACCAGGTTTTGGTTGGAAACTCACAGTTGTTGCTTATAGTACTAGTACTGCTGTTTTGGTTACCATTTGCAGGGTGTTTCCTGTTGACCTGAAACTTAGCATCACCAGTACAATGATCATCCTAGTTTTGTTAAATAGTGTGTATTCATATTATGCGTGTAGATTGTGTAAGTATTCATATATTAATGCATGTATGTTGTGTAATAGTGGAAAAAATAATCCCCCAACCCCCCCAGGTCATCTTTTGGGGGTATGAAAAGTACATCTCCTCCACATTCATGGTGCGCCACAGCCTCGCTATCGAGGCCAGACCGAAGAGACCCTGCTGCTGGCGTTGCGCCCGCTGGCAGAGCTTGGGGATTGGCGTGGCCTGGAACGGATGCTGCAGAGGCGGTGATCCCATTGGATTTTGGGGTCCAATCCCATTGTGGCAAGGAATTCCCAGGTAAACCATGGATGAAGATTATGAAGTGCCATCAGATGTCCAAGAGTTAACAATATTATATACCCCTCTCCAAATTGGTGACATAACAAATGTTGCACTAAACAGGAGAATTATGTTGAAAACTTGGGAACGTTGGCCGCTTCGCTGTTTTTGTTGGGACTACTGAGAAAAACCGAGGAACAATGTGAGATTGAACAGGCTCCAACCCGCCATGAGGCATTTGCCAGAAGGCCAGAGTGCAGCAGTGGCGATGCTGCAGCTTCAAGCACTCTCCGAAGCCATGCCTAGGATGTTGGGCAAACACATGGCGCATGTTTCTCCATCTACCAGAACCTAACTAGAAGATTCGTGGCTTGTAAAGGAAACCACCATCCTATTGATTTCACTTCCAGTGCCATGCTATTTTTTAGGCTGACCATCACGGGGTATTGCAATGAGTCTCGTCATCACTCTTTACATAGCAAGATGAGCAAGTCCTTAGTTGCACATGGTATCTGTAAAATCAATCTAACGAAAAGATACGAAAAGGACAACTGTCACACAGCACGCAATATTGTTTGATCAATTGGCACATTCTCAGTTAATATGTGAAAGTTGTGAGTATCGGAGAAATCTTTGCCGTATCAAAGCCAATCATTCATAATTCATCAAGATTTTCCATCTTCGATGCCATGTTTGGATAGGGAACCTATGTGGGACATTCCACGGCAGGAAGCGCCAGCGCAGCATGGATGCAGCCGGCCGATTGCTGCGCGCCGGCGGACGGCTGGTGCCGGCTGGTGATGAAGAGACACTTGGCAACAGCGGGGGGTGACGGTCTCAGTGATCCTCCAATCCAACATGGCTGGGAAGTCCCCGAACTGGGTATTTAGAATATGTTAAAATCATCAAAATAGGAGCAGAATCTAATGTCGAATTTGCCATTGCCATGTTTGATTCTGCATATCAGTTGGGTTGGCTTGCGGATTGGTGCAGATTAGCAAGCTGCAAGACATCATCAATGAACCATTGCTAGTCAATGAAAGTCTAAAACTGAGATTTATGTTTTATTGGGGGTTCAGCATTTATCTATCTCCAATGTAAATGTACACTTTGCCTTCTTATTTGGCCTATCAAATGTTGGTTGTAGTGCTGGGTTTTAATCCGAACATCTAAAAAATGTAGAATCTGAATTTTGGTTGGACAATCGTACCAAAACCTCCCATACCTTAAAATGATTTATAATAATTTGACTAGTGCATGTACTCTACCGTCCCTAAAAATATGTCTTAGTAGTACTTGGCCCTAATTCAGTCATATCTTATCTGAGAGATATTCTGCAAACAAATCCCAGTTGAATTCCAGTCCCAGTCCGGTTCCATATAATATGGTTAGTAATATCTCATAAGTATCCCATTAATATAACCAGTAAATTCCCATTCACATTCATATCTCAGTCTTATATACCACATATATTCCAGTTATATACCAGTTATACTCACGTGATCCCACGGTTGGGTCGTGGGATTTGCCACGTCCACGACGTGGCCTTCCAAGATCCCTGGGCTCCGCGTTGCTCCGCAGAGCCTTGGGCCCTGGGCGCCGGGAGATGGCGGCAATGGCATCGGTGCCGTTGCCACGACTGGCAGGACCCATGCGACAGAGGTGGCATCTTGGGATGGGAGGTTTCAGATGGAGCACTTGGACATCAAACTGCACATAAAACTAATAATATAATATAGAATATTATGGAATCAATGTGTGTCAGTAATGTTAAATACAGCAATTATAGTTGTTAGCGATAGTTTGGTGAAGAGGTTTCTCTGATGTTTTTTGACATGGTTTCGATGTTTTGACAAACATGCATGTGTGCCCTTTAACATTGTGCTCTTGTCCATGAATGTGTGACAGGCAAGCAGGGCTGCTGTGTGCAAGCCGCGCCAAAGTCGCCTTAGACTTGGGTGATCCTCAGCGTGCAGAGGGCTGGATTCACAGGTGTGGACCTGAGATTTTGGGTGAAATTTCCGACATTGATACTGGGTAATCTAAGCTGTAGCAATTCAAAATCAAATACCATCCCAAAAATGGCAATTACCAGCAAAAAGATACAAAAAGTAGGATTATTCATTCATAAATTGTCCCCATGTTTACATATGTTTACCGTATCTGTCGATGAATTTACCATGGCCAGGTTGGATTACCAGAGGCCATGAAAAAAATCAAACGACCTTTAACCCTCAGTACCCATAAACACCAAGAAATTGGGATAGCAACCAATTTCAATGGGTAATCCCTTGATGATCTGCAAAAAAGGTGGCTGCTTCTGCAAGAAGTCTTGATCTTAGAGGGTTCCAGGGCCCTGGATGGCCCTGGTGTTCCTTTCTGAGTCCTGAATTGATGCTGTTACTCAGGAAAAGACAATTGGTATCTTAATTGGTTTTTAATTTCATGCGATTTAAAATGTGACTTCGGAACTTTGGAAATCTTTGGAATGCCAAAGAAACAGAAGCTGCTGGCTGCTGGTTACGGTAGTCCTTGGTTTGTCTCAGCTCCAAGGCTGGATCGACTGTGGAGGCCTTAGAACCCACGCTGCCGCGGACCCTGTGCCGCCGCTTTCGCCCAACAAAAAGGCTCTGTGCTCTTGGACCTTAGATGACCTCGCCATCAAAAGGCCCTCAAAGGGGGAGTGAAGCACCAAGAAACTGGAAGTTGGAGATTTTCAACATATCAAAACCTCTGTTTTTCCGATTGGAAGGTGCCATAAATATTCAAAAACAGGAATTATTATGATGTGCTACACGTCGTGTCTTGACTAGTGATCCACTTCAGATTTGATGCTCAATATACTACTGTTTCACTGACATGTTTCTCCCACCATCTCCCACAATAGTTCGGTGATATCAACTTGAGCTCTTGCTGGCATTTTCTTGTTTGGCCCAAGGCCCAAAAGGTCAGGATCACACTGCAGTCATGTTGCCCTCCGCTTTCCAAAGGTTCCGGTGCCGTTCGGCATGAGACCGCAACGCAGGTCCTACGCCGGCGACGAGAAGAGTCCCCCCCGTCGCGAATCCGCTGAAGAGCGTGGCCTGGCGGCTGCAGCGCGGTTGGCCGCAGCAGTGGCAGCTGCCACCCACGGCGCCGATCCAAAATTCCGCCTGCGGCGCCACAGCGCCATCGGCTGTGAGCGCCCGCTGCACGCCTGGAAGGATCCCCTGCGCCCCGAGCCGCGCCCGGAGCCACGGCCAGAGCCCCGGCCCGAGCCGCCCCGACGGCCGCGGGATGCGTCGCCCACCGCGCGGCCCAGGTTGACGCGGGCGCAGAGCGCACGTCGGCCTGCGAGGCTGGAGGCACCAGCACGGGCACGGAGTGCGGATCCGCGGAGGCGATATGAAGCGGCCTATGTACCTGAAGGTACTGAGGACTGAGAGTTTCACACAATGGATGTGTTCACTGGATGAAGGTATGTTGGCATCATGTTGGCATATTATTTACAATTTAACTGCAGAAAAGATCAGAAAAGTATGACTCATGTTGACCAAGAGATGAATCATGGGCAATATATGGGCAACTGGACATGTTGCTTGGGGAAGGAGATCGTTCCTGAGCTTGCCCCGGTGACACTCTCAGATTCTTAAGATTCTTAGATCCTCTGTGCAGTTTAGGGCAATTTCTATGAGGTGTCTATGAAGGCTGGCATCATTTACAGGGCGCCACATAGCTGGCCGAGGTGTTGAACACAGAAGCCAGGCCAACAAACGTGGCCGCAGGCCCACAAGTGTCACAAGTGATATATGGTGGGCATGGAGACTCCAAATGTCTCAAGAAATGCATGGAACCATTGGCTGGTCTGGTTGGTTTGGTTGCGTCCCCAAATGTCCCCAAAAATGGGTCCCCCGGAAACTGAGATATGGACATGCTGAGTCCATGCTGAGTCGTTGATGGACAGTCCAGCCTGTAACACCCACGGGGCCCCTTTTGGATATACAATGGGTGAATGACTTCCCACTAGTGTGGAAATGTGCTCTGTCTCAAGCTAGATTCTAGATACTTGATGATACTTGTATGATGCAGTGAGTAAAAAACACGACATGATATAACATGAACACTTTGCGACAAGAATCAGTTGCTGGATTCTTGCTTTAAGCCTACCCACAGGCGCTGTGCAAAGCCCCAGGCACAGAGGGAGCAAAATATTTGAGAGGATGGGATAGATCTATACGGTCTAGACGAAGATCTATTTGGATCTGGAGCTTCAGATGTGTTAGCTGAATACATCAACTTCAATGATCAACCAGTTGCTTAAAGTTATTCTTGAAAGACAATCTTGGCAACCACCTTGCGGAGCTGAAGGACTTCATGCATAGGCGTTTCAATAGTCAGCCAAGCTGTTTGTTGTTTTCTCAGATTTACCCTCTGGTAATTTAACATAGCTATTGAAAATGGCCATTTATAGTGAGTTTTCCCATTAAAAAATGGTGATTTTCCATAGTATGTTAAATTACCAGAGGGTATGTGCTTGGAAGAGTTTGCTTCGCTAGTTCACTATCAAACCGTCCGTCCCAAACTGCCAGATGCCGTTCGGAACGGTGGCTCGGCTCGGTCAACTTTCTTTTTAAGCCAGGCTTAGCACGAAATAAGACTTGCGCCTCCTAAGGCTTTCAAACCCATCTTAACAGTCTTAAGTATGCTGATAACATGGATCATCATGGATTATTATATATATATATCATTCATTATGGATCTGATGTCATTTATGGCCATGAATCCATGTCATGATATAGATAATATGCATACATTATATATGGATCATTCTGATTATCATGATATTATGGATCCTTGCTGGATCATTATTGAATCATTATGGATCATTGGTGTAGACTGTTTGCATCAATCCATGGCCGGTCGGCCGGTCTGTCTGCCAGGCTCGGAGCGCGGAAAAGCACTGGCCATATCTTGACGGCTGCAGTGAATGCAGCTGGTCGGAGGAGCAGTACCAATGTGTCGGCAGCTGAGGGATCCCGATTTTTGGATGGTTTTCCCATGATTTTGCCATGGTTTTCCCATGGTTTTCCTGGGAAAAATGGCAAAATGGCAATTCAGTTCATTATCGATGTTTGGCATATGCAGGAATAATTGTGGTGCTGCTTTGGTGTGTTGCTCACAGACACTACTTAGCCTGGTCTTCGAATGAACCGCTTTGATAAGCCGCTGAGGTCCATGGTAGACCAGCCTGCAAAGCCGTTCAAAAATTTGAGCAGCAAGATCTTTTCTGGCTCGTGCGCCAGATAAAAAAGTGATAGGATGTAGGCTGCCACGCCGGATTTACAATAAACTGGATATTGCAAAGTTCTCCTTTTGATGGTTTTTGCGTGGCAGGCCACATTCAATTAGTAACCCAAGATACTTATGGAAAGACAAAGGTTTGCCCCTAACTTTCAAACTCTATGCGTGAAGGCACTCGTTACACAACATTGGATTGAAATTGATGTGGCAATGATACTAGCAGAATTGCATTTTAGTTTGGTGCTCCTCAGAAACAGACAGGGATTGTCTGATTCAATGTATATTGTGCTAACAATTTACAATATATATTCCTATCCAACATTGCAATTGCAGCCCCAACAAAAAGGGGCCATTGCCAATTGCATCCCAAACAACGTTGATGGCTGGGATTGCATTTGGGATTCCAGGTACACGATGGAGAAGTTCCTCGGTCGTGGTGCTTCTGCCAGTGTCTGGGAGGCCATGCTAAACAAGAAATCTGGCCCTAGCCCAATCCCAACAAAGTGATATGGATTTATTCAAATCAGAGATCAAGATGGGGTTTGGAGATTATATGAGATTCTACATGTTTTTCGGAGATAGTTGGAATCATGGTTCACCCTAGGTTTATGCTGTTCATTTCTCCCATTATGCATCCTAGAGTGAACCGATGCTGCAGAGGCCATTCGCAGCGACAACCATCAGCGTGTGGCGGTGAAGGCGTGTGGTGTTCCCCCACGGTTTGGCGCTTCGCACCAATCTGCCACCACAATCAATGGTTACATAAAGACTGTATAAACTATCAGAAGCATCAATCAGGAACCACCTGCCAACGATATTTGTAGTCGGTAAAACAACCACAAAATCCAACAAAATCCAACAAAATCCAACCAATTCCAACAAAATCCAACCTATCCCTATATCTACTGATGGCGAAAAAAAACGTGTTGATGCATGTTGATGCTGATGTTGAGCAGGTCTTTGACCAAGGGCAGAGAGATAAACGCCAAGCCCACCGCGAGGCCTCAGCAGTGGTGGGGCCAACCCCAGTGGTAAGTATCCAAAAAAAGCACGGCCCATCATTATTTGATAGGGATGTGAGGTTTGTTTTGTTCCATAACCCGGTGCATTGCAATTGCAAAAAGGCTATCGATGAATTTTGTGGGTCCCTCCAACGCTTCAAAGTTCATACGCAGATCTCGGCGCTGATAGTTTTGTTTGATTCCTTTGTGTACAGTCTCTGCCCAGACACTTTATTTCCAAACGTGTGCAGATCTTCAAACGTCCCCCAGCGCCACAGATGAAAGTTCTCGCGCGAGTACGGCATCCGCGGATATTGGAGGCGCTGTGCGTCAAGTGGCTCCAGCTACTGACCGGAACTGAGTTCAACACACGGTGCCTTGCTTATTTATCTCAAAAGCAACATGTGCAACTTTCATCAACTTTCAACTTGCTGTTTGTTTTGATTTCCTTGGTTTTGTTGGTGATACTCCTATAAAATTGCTGTTGGATGCTGTTGGCAGGTCTCAGGGGTCACGTCCCCTTGCTGTTTAACACAAAAGCTCTATAAAGCTCTGAGTGAACTCAGCAGCTTTCTCCCATTTGGAGTGGCTTAAAACTTAGTTTTTATTACATCTTATTACATCCCCATTATCATTGCATAGCTTAAATCATATTAAATCCCTATCGGATTGGATCACCCCTATATTTTCGCCAGGCCTTTGAGGTGGTCGAAACCCCGCGCTTGGCGCAGTTGGTGTGTGAAGTGCCAACCTCCGCTCAGTGGATGCCGGTTCTGTAGGGGTTTCCATGGTTTTGCGCAGGAAGGTTGGGAAGATCCTTGTGGATTGGAGTGGACAAGATTGTTGATCCAAGATAGATTTCGACACATATACCATCATAATTAAAGGGCTACGCCCTCTGCCGCCGACCCCTGGACACTGGAGGGTCATGCCTGCCTCTGTGTCGTAAGCATGAAATGAACCCTAAAGAAACCAGAAACTGACCTAAACAAACCATTTGTATGTGCGTTTGGCACTGTGCACATGCAAGCAGCATGGACCCCTGCAGGATGACACGCACAACTATGTGCTCTGACACTTTTTCATGGCTCAAGAAATAGGAGCTTTCGTCATTGGCCAGGTGTCTTGGGGACCTAAAGGGTTGCTCTAGCACTTAAGACCCATACCCGAAGCCCCCGTTCGTAACCGCAGTATGAATCTTTAAATGGCATCCTAAAGAGACCCGAGACGACACTGCACTGCCAACTGCCACCCTGCTCGTGTCCTCCTGGAGCCGGCTTTCGTTCTGCACCGCTTCGGTCCAAGCTGGAGTCCAAGGACCGTGTCGCAGGGCTAAAACACCATGGCAGTGAAGGACGGATTGGGCCCGCGGCCCGTATCCCACACTGCCAAACGTCACTTTCTGAACCGACTAGAAACTAGCTCCAAACCTTGACTTTTCCTGCGTTTCTGCACTGCCAACTGCCACCCTGCTCGTGTCCTCCTGGAGCCGGCTTTCGTTCTGCACCGCTTCGGTCCAAGCTGGAGTCCAAGGACCGTGTCGCAGGGCTAAAACACCATGTCAATGAAGGACGGATTGGGCCCGCGGCCCGTATCCTAGACTGCCAAACGTCACTTTCCGAACCGACTAGAAACTAGCTCCAAACCTTGACTTTTCCTGCGTTTCTGCACTGCCAACTGCCACCCTGTCGTGTCCTCCTGGAGCCGGCTTTCGTTCTGCACCGCTTCGGTCCAAGCTGGAGTCCAAGGACCGTGTCGCATGGCTAAAACACCACGGCAGTGAAGGATGGATTGGGCCCACGGCCCGTATCCCAGACTGCCGTCACTTTCTGAACCGACTAGAAACTAGCTCCAAACCTTGACTTTTCCTGCGTTTCTGCACTGCCAACTGCCACCCTGCTCGTGTCCTCCTGGAGCCGGCTTTCGTTCTGCACCGCTTCGGTCCAAGCTGGAGTCCAAGGACCGTGTCGCAGGGCTAAAACACCATGGCAGTGAAGGACGGATTGGGCCCGCGGCCCGTATCCCAGACTGCCAAACGTCACTTTCTGAACCGACTAGAAACTAGCTCCAAACCTTGACTTTTCCTGCGTTTCTGCACTGCCAACTGCCACCCTGCTCGTGTCCTCCTGGAGCCGGCTTTCGTTCTGCACGGCTTCGGTCCAAGCTGGAGTCCAAGGACCGTGTCGTAGGGCTAAAACACCATGGCAGTGAAGGACGGATTGGGCCCGTGGCCTGTATCCCAGACTGCCAAACGTCACTTTCTGAACCGACTAAAAACTAGCTCCAAACCTTGACTTTACCTGCGTTTCTGCACTGCCAACTGCCACCCTGCTCGTGTCCTCCTGGAGCAAACGTCACTTTCTGAACCGACTAGAAACTAGCTCCAAACCTTGACTTTTCCTGCGTTTCTGCACTGCCAACTGCCACCCTGCTCGTGTCCTCCTGGAGCCGGCTTTCGTTCTGCACCGCTTCGGTCTAAGCTGGAGTCCAAGGACCGTGTCGCAGGGCTAAAACACCATGGCAGTGAAGGACGGATTAGGCCCGCGGCCCGTATCCCAGACTGCCAAACGTCACTTTCTGAACCGACTAGGAACTAGCTCCAAACCTTGACTTTTCCTGCGTTTCTGCACTGCCAACTGCCACCCTGCTCCTGTCCTCCTGGAGCCGGCGGCTTTCGTTCTGCACCGCTTCGGTGCAAGCTGGAGTCCAAGGACCGTGTCGCAGGGCTAAAACACCATGGCAGTGAAGGACCCCAGACTGCCAAACGTAATTTTCTGAACCGACTAGAAACTAGCTCCAAACCTTGACTTTTCCTGCGTTTCTGCACTGCCAACTGCCACCCTGCTCGTGTCCTCCTGGAGCCGGCTTTCGTTCTGCACCGCTTCGGTCCAAGCTGGAGTCCAAGGACCGTGTCGCAGGGCTTTAAAACACCATGGCAGTGAAGGACGGATTGGGCCCGCGGCCCGTATCCCAGACTGCCAAACGTCACTTTCTGAACCGACTAGAAACTAGCTCCAAACCTTGACTTTTCCTGCGTTTCTGCATTGCCAACTGCCACCCTGCTCGTGTCCTCTGGAGCCGGCTTTCGTTCTGCGGCCCGTAGCCCAGAGTGCCAAACGTTACTTTCTGAACCGACTAGAAACTAGCTCCAAACCTTGACTTTACCTGCGTTTCTGCACTGCCAACTGCCACCCTGCTCGTGTCCTCCTGGAGCCGGCCTTCGTTCTGCACCGCTTCGGTCCAAGCTGGAGTCCAAGGACCGTGTCGCAGGGCTAAAACACCATGGCAGTGAAGGACGGATTGGGCCCGCGGCCCGTATCCCAGACTGCCAAAAGTCACTTTCTGAACCGACTAGAAACTAGCTCCAAACCTTGACTTTTCCTGCGTTTCTGCACTGCCAACTGCCACCCTGCTCGTGTCCTCCTGGAGCCGGCCTTCGTTCTGCACCGCTTCGTCCAAGCTGGAGTCCAAGGACCGTGTCGCAGGGCTAAAACACCATGGCAGTGAAGGACGGATTGGGCCCGCGGCCCGTATCCCAGACTGCCAAACGTCACTTTCTGACCCGACTAGAAACTAGCTCCAAACCTGGACTTTTCCTGCGTTTCTGCATTGCCAACTGCCACCCTGCTCGTGTCCTCCTGGAGCCGGCTTTCGTTCTGCGGCCCGTAGCCCAGAGTGCCAAACGTTACTTTCTGAACCGACTAGAAACTAGCTCCAAACCTTGACTTTACCTGCGTTTCTGCACTGCCAACTGCCAACCTGCTCGTGTCCTCCTGGCGCCGGCTTTCGTTCTGCACCGCTTTGGTCCAAGCTGGAGTCCAAGGACCGTGTCGCAGGGCTAAAACACCATGGCAGTGAAGGACGGATTGGGCCCGCGGCCCGTATCCCAGACTGCCAAACGTCACTTTCTGAACCGACTAGAAACTAGCTCCAAACCTTGACTTTTCCTGCATTTCTGCACTGCCAACTGCCACCCTGCTCGTGCCCTCCTGGAGCCGGCTTTCGTTCTGCACCGCTTCGGTCCAAGCTGGAGTCCATGGACCGTGTCGCAGGGCTAAAACACCATGGCAGTGAAGGACGGATTGGGCCCGGCCCGTATCCTAGACTGCCAAACGTCACTTTCTGAACCGACTAGAAACTAGCTCCAAACCTTGACTTTTCCTGCGTTTCTGCACTGCCAACTGCCACCCTTCTCGTGTCCTCCTGGAGCCGGCTTTCGTTCTGCGGCTCCAAACCTTGACTTTACCTGCGTTTCTGCACTGCCAACTGCCACCCTGCTCGTGTCCTCCTGGAGCCGGCTTTCGCTCTGCACCACTTCGGTCTAAGCTGGAGTCCAAGGACCGTGTCGCAGGGCTAAAACACCAATGCAGTGAAGGACGGATTAGGCCCGCGGCCCGTATCCCAGACTGGCAAACGTCACTTTCTGAACCGACTAGAAACTAGCTCCAAACCTTGACTTTTCCTGCGTTTCTGCACTGCCAACTGCCACCCTGCTCGTGTCCTCCTGGAGCCGGCGGCTTTCGTTCTGCACCGCTTCGGTCCAAGCTGG
>CAMXCT020005532.1:0-14764 GCA_947184155.2 Cladocopium goreaui
TTCATTCATTCATTCATTCCATTTATTCATTCATTCATTCATTCATTCATTCATTTCATTCATTCATTCATTCATTCATTCATTTCATTCATTCATGCATGCATTCATTCATTCAGGCACTATCTGGCAATAGCTGCGTTATTGTGAAACTTGACGTGCATAGTAGAGGAAGCTAGCGACCAACCCGACAGAAAGACATGCACAGCAACGACAAGAAGCGGCAGCCATTTTTCACCAACCATGTCAATGCTTGTGCTGAATGGTCGCGGTGCTGGCGACAGAGGATGGCTGGCACGTCGCCTGTCAGTGGGAAGGACGGGATGGAAGCATGATGGTTTAGTCTAGTTCCACACATGACCAACCATTTGTTGTGGGTCCATTGGTCCGCTGGTATTACTCCAGCCTCTCGGGTGATGTCAACAGTGAGGCTTTGAACGTTCTCAGCCTGGCTGATGGTGGCTCCGTTGTCATGACATGGGTTAGGTCATGCTAGGTCATATAATTCCCGAGCCAGTGAAGATTTCGCTTTGGCAGCCCATTTTGTGACCATGTTGATCTTGGACATGGCGTGACAAAAGAGATACCTCGACCAAACACTGGGGACGCACCTCGCGGGAGTGGCACGGCTTCTGAGATTCCTGGCTGTGGGCCGGGCGGGAAACAGGTTTTCGTTGAAAAGTTGCGTGGCTGTCACTACAATTCTGTAGTAACGTGCTAATATGCGTTGCTTTGATTCAAGCTTGAAGAATATATAGAGCCTTGCGTTGGCGACAGACCCAGCATAGTTTCTCGATAGAAATCAAATCTGTTGAATCTACGCAACCTATCCCTGACAAAAGTTTGCTCTGCGCGGCAGGCCTGCGACTCACGCTGCCATAGAGCCCAGCAGCCTTGGCAGTAGCCACTGTACAGAGTGCCGCAATGCTGCTGCTTGAGCGAACACAAGCGGCAACTGGCCTCGCGCAGGTCTGAAGGGCACAGTCAAGAAAACAAGGGGTCACGCCAACCAGAATCACGAAGTCACTCTGCGTGACTATGTGGACTGATGAAGCGCACCTCAGACTCCTCAGTGGCACTGGCTTTCTTACGGCGCTTGTGGGGGCAGCTTTCGATGCCTCTGACATTACGCCACCACATCTTGGACATCCGAGCCGCTTCATGGCAGCGTCGATGGACCTTACCACAGCAGCTGCAGGGGGCGTGAAGAAGAGGCCCGGCAGCGCATCGAACGCAGAAACGTTCAGTCCAAAAGGCGGTTATATTACAGGTACAATTTCCATGGCATCTAGGCTCCTATAGGAACCCTAAATCCCGCGTCTTTAGCTGTGTGAACACAGCGATCAGCACGCGCCTTGCGCAAATCATCATCATCATCAGAGTCAGCAGGCGATGTCGGGGTAGGCGGCAATGTCTTGCCTTCTTCCCGTCGTTGGGCCCGCCTTTTGGAATTGGCTCCGCGTGCCATGACAAAAATGATAGCCTGGAAGGTGGCTAAAGCTAAAAACCGTCCCTTGCGTAGACGAGGGGCCGAGCAAAATTTGAGCCTGCGGCTGCAAGATTCTCAATGGCACATGCAGTTCGAATGGATGGAAGTTGGCAACTCCAGGAGACTGCGTTTGTAGAATGCCGCAAAAAAAACATATAGCATGTTCGTAAAGGTAACTTACAATACTGCACAGTATAGCGACAAGACATTCCTGCCCTGCGTCACGGACATGGAGCAAAATCAAGGCAAAAAAAAGCATCCTTGGTGAAGGCTTTCTCTTCGCCGATACCCGGGAAGAAACTGGACTGCTTGAAGAGCGAGAACAAAGCAACAGCAGCACTGAGGAGAGCACGGCAAGTGCAAGATGCGATCCGCCCGAGGCAGAGGAAGTGCGAAGCTGGGAAGGCAGGTTTGAGCAAATGACGAACAGCACGGGGGGATTTTTGGGAGAGCAAGACATTCCTGCCCTGCATCTTGGTCATGGGTAAGACAGACACGAAGCCACAGCAGCACTGAGGAGACAACCACAAGTCGAAGACTGCACCTCGCTTCGCCTCAGGAAGAGAAAGCGCGAAGATGAACAGACATCTTTGTACAAGTGATGAACAGCAGTGAATGGTTTTGCATGGGAAGCAAGTAAGACATATATGTCTGCCCTGCCCCGTAATGATGGGTAAGAAAGGCACAAAGCGACGACATGACTGAGGAGAGCACCGCAAGGTCCAGAGTCTATCATCTCGCGTCAAGAAGAGCAGAGAGAAATGCGAAGAGGGAAGACATTTTATTACAAATCAGCACTGCATGGTGTTGCTCTGCTCATGAGGTGTGCAGAAAAAAACAAAATGCCGCAGAAGGACCGAGGAAAGCGCAAAGATGGAAACCACATGTTTGAACCAACGACAGACAGCACCGCAAAGTTATGCGGGAGAGGAAGACATTCCTGCCCTGCCCCTCGGTCATGGGTAAGGAAGGACAGAGAGCCATAGCAACACTGAGGGGAGCACTGCGAGTGAAGAGCTGTCACCTTGGTGAAAGAAATTGGACTGCAAAGACATTCTATGCCTAGTCTGCTGGCCTCGACAATCCGTGGAAACAGAGGTCTATGTCTGGCACCCTTGCTGAGTGTCTTAGCAGCACTGCATGGAGCATGCACTTATCGGCGGGACTCAATTTTTGACTAGAAGATTCTTTGCAAGATGTCAGGAGCTGAAGTTGTGCACAATCGTGGGCTGCCAGCAGACCTGAAAGCGCAAACTGTCCCGCCCTAGTGCAAAATCATGAGGCGACAAAGATGTTGATTTCCAAAGCAAAGATAGGCCTTCAAGTTGGATGTTCCAATGGGAGGCAGCATGCACTAAAAGGTCTTGGACCGTAGTTGTGATGTCCACGAGAACGTAGTCCTGCTCCAGTCTGAACACGAGAAGGCAAGGCATCTTCACAAGTCCAAGCTGCAGAACAAAGGCCGGACGTTGCGGGAGCGTATCGGCAAGGCCCACAGGAGAACCGTTGAGAAGCAAGAGACGCAGCATGCGAGACTGAGCATGCGGCAAGAAACAGCGCAGAAGGCCGCCGACTGTGCTCTGTTGCCTGTACCGACTGAGGCGGACCCAGACGTGATCCAGCGAGGACAAGGCTGTTGCGACCGTTGGCAGCCCATAGGCTGGCGCTGGGTGTGCAAAGATGAAGCAAGTAAGCCACAGATGGACCAACAAGCTACTGGGGATATCGTTGCTGGCTGGGCGCGATGTCCCTAGCACAGATTCCGAATCCAGCAGCGTTGCGCTGTCAGGTTCGTGTGGCGCTGCAGCTGAGGTCTCCACCAGGTCCTGTCCACGCAAGTCATCATGCTCTAGCTCCGAGTCGGACATGCTGCAGAGGGTCGATGCAACAGATGGAAACAAAACAAATTGTATAAGCTTGAGAAAATAGTGCTTGCTGCAGGTGACGAAGAGCATTGCATGGCGAAGCAAGGCATTCCTCGCCTGAGGACAAGAAAGTACAAAGATGGGAACAACATGTCCGTGGCAAGTGACAAACAGCGCTGTAGACAACTTTGTAAGCACTGCATGATTCTGGGGAGCAAGACATCCCTGCCCTGCTCCTCGGTCATGGGGAATAAGGACATACAATGCCACAGCAACACCGAGGAGAGCACGGCAAGTTGATGCGATCTTGCCTCAGGAAGATAAAGCGCACAGATGCTACATGACATGTTTGCGACCAGTGACAAACAGCCCTGCATAGGTACCCTCCCACTGGCGTGATTTTGGGGAGCAAGACATCCCTGCCCTGCCTCTCTGTGATGGGAAATAATGACACAATGCCACAGCAACACCGAGGAGAGCACGGCAAGTTGAAGAGTTGATGCCATCTCGCCTCAGGAAGATAAAGCGCAAAGATGCTACATGACATGTTTGCGACCAGTGACAAACAGCCCTGTAGACTGTAGAGGTATGTATGGGAGCAAGACATTCCTGCCCTGACCCCATTGGTTGATGGGAAAGGAAAAATAACTACAGCAACTACAGTAGTTACAGCAACACCGAAGCAAAAACCTTCCAGCCTTGCTCGTGGTTGGGCACATTAAAAGCATAGGATTGAGGAGAGCACGGCATTGGTTGAAACGCATCGCCTCACGGAAAGAGATAAGGTATGGCAACAGTCTGTTTGGACAGGCAAAACAATGAACTTGTGTTTGATTTGTTGTTGCGCAAGACATTCCTGCCCTGCTACTAAAGCTGTAATTGCCTGTAATTTCTGATGAGCAGGGCAAAGGAAGCATGGCAAGGGAATGTTTTGTAAATTTATGCCATAGAATAAGGACATGCAATTCCACAGCAACACCGAGGAGAGCACGGCAAGTGGAAGAGTTGATGCGATCTTGCCTCAGGAAGATAAAGCGCACAGATGCTACATGACATGTTTGCGACCAGTGACAAACAGCCCTGCATAGGTACCCCCCCACTGGCGTGATTTTGGGGAGCAAGACATCCCTGCCCTGCCTCTCTGTGATGGGAAATAAGGACACAATGCCACAGCAACACCGAGGAGAGCACGGCAAGTTGAAGAGTTGATGCCATCTCGTCTCAGGAAGTTGAAGATAAAGCGCAAAGATGCTACATGACATGTTTGCGACCAGTGACAAACAGCCCTGTAGACTGTAGAGGTATGTATGGGAGCAAGACATTCCTGCCCTGACCCCATTGGTTGATGGGAAAGGAAAAATAACTACAGCAACTACAGTAGTTACAGCAACACCGAAGCAAAAACCTTCCAGCCTTGCTCGTGGTTGGGCACATTAAAAGCATAGGATTGAGGAGAGCACGGCATTGGTTGAAACGCATCGCCTCACGGAAAGAGATAAGGTATGGCAACATTCTGTTTGGACGGGCAAAACAATGAACTTGTGTTTGATTTGTTGTTGCGCAAGACATTCCTGCCCTGCTACTAAAGCTGTAATTGCCTCTAATTTCTGATGAGCAGGGCAAAGGAAGCATGGCAAGGGAATGTTTTGCAAATTTATGCAATACAAAAAGGAAGGCATATGACGCAATGTTGTCACAGTATGTATGCTGTTTGTTCTGCTACGCGACTTTCGCAAGTAATTCACCTTGGTGCGCAGCAGTGTCTTCCAAAGCGACCTCGGCAGCGTATGTGAAGAAGAAGCAGTGGAAGGTCGCAGCTGCCATTGATTGAAGGTGCTGCCCGAACCCCAGAATGGAAATCATATGAAATTAACGCACAGGTTTTAATAACCGCGATAATCCTCATGGCCCGTGCAAGCGCACGGTGGCAAAACCTTTTCGAGCCCTTTTTGGAAGAAGCTGCACCCTGCAAGTGTCAATCAGCGACTGGAGTTGAATCATGGAGCTCTGCCCTCTGGAGGCGTCGTTGGCGCAGGGTGGCCTAGATGTGCAGGTTCAGGCGCGTTCCCAGGCTGCTCACCCGGAGCCTCACATGAAGATTCTTTTGTGGTGAGGTATGGACTGGAAAAAGGAGCAAAGACGAACAAACACAACCAAGTTGCTGCAGAAGTCGCGGTGTGGGGTGCTTTTTCGGTGCCATCCGAGTGGAGAAGCCTGGCCTTGCTCACCTGCAGAAGTTGGCTGAAGCATACCGGTGTGTTTGAAAATACATGCGTTGGAAAGTGCCCGCCTCTCGGAGAGTAACCCGGCACGCCCGCATGCAGTCATTGTGGTACAGGATCATGTTCTTGTCATGCGGTGACCATGCAAGAAGTTTCAGCGTTCCTGGCTTGTTCGGCTCCCATTGCCACAGTCGAGGATATGCCGTGATCGCCGCTTGCAATACCTTCCGTACCTGGCAGCATGCTGAACAAAGCAGAAAAGCAAAAAATAATGATTGGCCACGGGAAAGCAGAAGCAAACTTGCAGTGCTGACAGCTCGGTTACAGCTGACAGAAATTGCAGCAAATCCATGCAGCGATTTGATTCATGACCGGCCTCCAATTGAGAAGGGCGATGCCGCGTGACATGGGGTCTCCGTGATCCGTCTGTCTTTGGTGCAGGTACCTTTTCAGCCATTTTGTCCACCAACTGGCTCAAATGAAGCTCTGCTGCGCCATGAAGCAAAATCTTGCGCAGCAGAATGCGATCGTGAAAACGCTGCACCGGTGGTACCCCGCCTTTGGAAGAGGCTGCAAAAATCATTTCTCCATTCTCGCCAAGGCCACGTGTCTTCAACTCTGCTTCCGTCAAGACGTCCGTGAACTTCAGAGGCTGTTCATGCGCTGCATCTCCATCCGGTAAGAAAGGAGCTGCAGCGTCAAGGGCATAAACAGCCTGATGCTCCTCCTGTTCCACATCTGGCACTGTAGGCGGCACTTGCTCCGTGCGCGGGGGCGGCTGAGTACCCATGGGCGGCGCAAATGCGTTCTGCGCATTGGCCATTGCAGCGCCCACTGGCATGGCATGTGCAAAGTCCGGAAGCTCCTGAAAAGGTTGCTTGAAAGGACATATGAAGCAAGCCTGTTTTTGCAGAAAGCAAGAGTACGTTTCAAACCCGTGCCTCCGGCAGCAGGACTTCCACGTCTCCGCGCCATATCTCCCGGATGTTCAAGTTGATTTCGAGCAGGCGGCAAGCAAGACGGACGTGGGGCTCGGCAACAGACAGGTTCAGCACTGGTTCGGCCGTAGAACACAAGTCCAAGACAGCGACCAAGGCCGCCAAAACACCCTGCTGCCAGGCGGCATTGGCGTGGAGAGCGGCAAGAAATGTATCGGCTTCATGCCTGGAGGCCCGGACTGATTGCGCGACCTGATTGCCTCAGTAATGATGAAAACACTGTTTTTGGACGGAAATCTGCCAGACATTCCTGCCCAGGCGCATGCCACTCGGACTGAATTTCTGATGGCGTAGGGGTATACTGGACATTTCTGCACGGTTGCGTGCGTTCCAATGATGTGAACTGAATTGGTTTTGACAACTGTAAACCCAAATGGATTGCAGCCCACCAGAAAGCAGCTGAGACACCAAGGAGCAGCTTCTGAGCGTCAGCCGTCATTGGCAAGTTCAATTGCGGATGCTTCCAAAAATAATCAATGGCTCGCAGCAAACCTTTTTGGAAGTCCGGGATAGGATCTTTTTGACACCAACGAGCAGAGATCCGCCACTCAGTGGAGACACCGGCTGCCGACGCTGGAAAGCGGACACGGCTCAGCACACCATCTGGGAGCTGGAGGGGATATCCGTCTTCGCTGCCTACAAAACCAGCCTGGGGCGTCAGAGGGTCACCTTCAGGCACAAGGCTTTGTGGTCGGTCTAAGTAAGCATCCCAGCCGAAAATCACAGCCTGTTGGGGGGTCAGCGGCAGCCAAGTCCAAGCAGAATCTCCGCTTGCATAATCAGCAGGGAGCCTGAATTGAAAGGCAAGGCCCGGATGGCCAGCCGAGGGAGACACATGGGAATTACAAATGCGAACGAAGGAAAATGACTAGGAAGCAGGCAAGAGTCGCAGCATGGCGTGGCGTGGAGCGATCGGTGCAGAAAATAAACCGCTCCTTGCACGCTGCCACGTGAGTACCTTGTTGCTGGCGCTCCATGGAAATGGCTTTGGCTGGGTGCAAGTTTCCGCAGACGCTCAAATTCACTGGTGGTGGCCGGGTGGTGGCTGACGAAGTTCCTGTGCGGGTGCCCCGTTTGTGTGAGCCAGATTGAATCAACCTGTTCAAAGACGATGCATTCAACGAAGCGGTTTTGCCGCCTTCGCCTTTCTGCACTGATCCCATCAAGCCCAGACCCTCGAGAAATTCATAGGCCTCGTCGAGGCAATAAGCCAGAGACGACGTGGCAAGTCACTGCGTTCATCGCCTCCCAGCACAAGACCCAGGAACATTGGACAGAGCAACTCATTGTGTGAATTTAAAAAACCAAACCAAGCCTGTGTTCCAGTCGACCTGCGGCCACTCACTTGTGCAACGGTAGAAGAACTCAGTGAACGTGAACGACTGGAGTGACAAAGTTTTGACCATGGGGAACACGTCCGCGCGATCAGCGACCATCTCATTTGCTCTGTCCACCACGTACTCGTCACAGGAGTCAAATGCCTGGCCACAACGAAACAAAGAGACAGACGGACGGACGGACGGACGGATAGGCATATAGTCCGACCGACCGACAGGCAGGGAGGCAGGCAGGCAGGCAGCAGAGAGACAAAGAGACCGACTGACAAACATACAGACAAACAGACAGACAGGCAGGCAGGGAGGCAGGCAGACAGACAAAGCAGGCAAGCAGAGAGGCACAGAGTGTGGGCGCGGGGAATGTAGCCAGAAACATGTACATGGGCCAGAGACAGATACAGCGATTCATCTGATTGAACAACTGTTTGTGTTAGCTGGTGTGACAAATGACTGCATGCCCAGCCTCCTCCACCAAGACGGTCAACCGGCTTTTCCCTTTCTGGGCCGCAGCGACTTGCAAGACGATAGCCATCAAAGGTCTGGGGCGGCCTGGCCATAACTGGATCTTGGCCCCATTGCAAAGCGCTGGCAAAGCGCCAAGGATCATCATTGTGGTTGTGTAGAAGCCTTGCCCGGTGGCGATGGTGAGCGGCTCGAGAAATTTGAATATGTTCGTTGGCAAATGCTCACGCGGGACCCACCCAGCATCCACAGCTGCTTGGGCTTGCTCCATCAAAGCCGCGACGCGACTGTCGGTGAGCTCATCCTCAGCTATCCTGGGCATGATCTTGATATCGCCGAAGGACGGACACGAAGCAACGGGCCGGAGGTCGCGAGGAAACGGAATGGTGTGGTGTGGTGGAAAAAAAAGAAACCATGCGTGTGCATTGAAAATGATCCGCAACATGTATTGTGAACAACTGCCGGCATATTGCCTATTGCTTCTTACTGATGTAGGTTGCCTTTCTTGAACTGCAACGACTGGCACGCTGCAGGCAGATGGCCACACAGAAAAAGAAACATGGTGGACCTGCAGCTCGCAACAGAACAATCGACGGCGGGAGCTGCTGACAAGGGAATTAATTCTCAGGGCCACACACGGTCACAGTCGTACTTGGAAAGCCCATTCCTAAGCATTGAGTGCAACAGCAAGACAGGTTGTAGCCGTCAGTGGGCTCGCAAGACATCGCTGCCCGGCAGATGCACGTGCCAACCAACACAGGTGATGCCCTGAGGTTCGCACAGTGATCTGCGCAAGGCCGTGGCCCGTGAGGGCAAAAGTGAGGTCAGCTGGATTCCAGGCATGTGCGCCTTACACGAGATCGCATGACACAAATTGGACAAGAACTGCGATGCCGATAAAAACTCACACAGACATGTTTGCGGGGGTGTTCCTGCTGCGCATCTTGGGTCCCGGCGTAGCAAGACATTCCTGCCCTGCATCACAGAAGAAAAGACAACCTGCACTTGCTGCAGCAAGCAAGTGCGCACATCGAATGCAGGGGTGCGAAAAGCAGATGCGAAGTCGCAATGACTGTGTGCGGGGGGGAGCGTAGCGGCTGACCTACAGCAATCTATGTTTGCGGGGCTGTTCCTGCTGCGCATCTTGGGTCCCGACGTAGCAAGACATTCCTGCCTTGCATCACAGAAGAAAAGACCAGCTTGGCTCGCTGCGGCAAGCAATGGCGCACCTCGACTGCAGGGGTGCGAAAAGCAGATGCGAAGTCGCAATGACTGTATGCGGGGGGGGAGCGTAGCGGCTGACATAAAACAATCTATCAACGTCACAGTAGAGGCTTGCAAGCCTTTTGGTGAAGAAATAGGTGCAGCAGACATGTTGAACAAGAAGAAGGCTGATGGAAGCAGGACACTCCTGCCAAGAGACTATGCGAAGATAGTCCGCAGAGTCATCAGCAATGGACTTGTCGAGGCCCTGCCGGCAGCGATCTGAACAGTCAAGGCCTGACACCAAGTCAAGAAATTCCCACCTTGTCATGACAAGAAATCTGTCGAGCACAGTCATGCACACAGAAAAAGATAGATATGTCTAGATTGTTCCCGTGTGCGTGTGTGGCTGCCTGCACATCGATAATGAGGTGGAAAGCTGCACGTCGAAAGGTTTGCGTCAGCAAGACATTCCTGCCCTGCGTCTGCGAGGAAAAGAAACAATTTGTGGAGAAGGTAGACTGATGACGATGACCATGTGGTACCTCGCATGGAAGGTGCAAGGACATTGGCAGCAACTGTTGGGGCTGCTCACTCAGACTCATAGCTGGCTCTAAAATGAAAACGGTTCTGATCCTGAGGGTTTTTTTAACATGAAGTATCCCCTCGTGCTCGCCGACTGGCGGTGCACGAGATCTGAATGGAGAAAATGGACAAGAAATTTGTTACGTACAACACTGATGATGCGAGCGTCCTGAGTGTCCTGACGTAGCAAAACCTTCCTGCCCTGCAACACTGCAGCAGGCTCTGGAGCACCTTGAACGCACGGGTGCAAAAGGCATGTCCAGGGGCTACTCAAGAATTATGGCGGGCGCCAGCAACTGATTGCCTGAAGGATGTAAGGCCAGCACTTTAGATCACTTTAGCGTGCAACAGAGGAGCTGCACTGCCGCACTGCAGACCGTGGCCTGCATTAGAGCCATGCTAGGAAGGTAAGGAGCCGGAAGAAAGAATGACAGCTTCATACTGTTGTGCAAAGCAAGAAGAGTCACTCATATATGAATGCGTGCCACGGAAAAGTTCAAAATCGAGTCTTTTTTTTCCTGCAGGGGCTTCAAAGAAGATAGGGCACGTCATGTCGATGCAGGAACTGACTCCTGGGGTCGTTTGCGTTTCCGCTGTGCTCGGCGCTCTGCCTGTTGGCAGCGGTCCTGGCAAGTTTATGCTGTTTGGGTGGCAGGGGGAAGAAGGAGAATTTCTTGTCACGATCTTGTTGTAGTGCATCTATAGCTGCGATGGCATCACATGTATACACTTGCAATGGTACGCAATGTTAGTTTACAGGAAGCAAAGCAAAAAAAAAGGTTTTAAGTTTTAAGTGTCCAACCTTGACGCTTGAGAGCACTTTCATATTGTGCACATCGACGAGCTCTGTGAGGACAAACTTGGCCATGAAGCAACCCATGTGATGGATAGTATGCTTCAAAGGTGAGAATGAGGCATTGACGACCTCAGCGATGGACGTTGGAAAGCCAGCCAGTTTGTCCTTGTTGGCTGGCAGATCAGGCATCAGGTGGGCCTTGCACCACTGACCTACGTGACCGGCAGAATGGAAAGCATCGACGATGAAGCTAAGCTTTGATGCCTTCTCCGCAAGGACTGATCCAGCCTTTTGGGATTGAGCCATGAAATGCAAGTGGCAACTGTCATCATGCACCACTGTCTGTAGATCTGGAAACTGCTGCAGCAGGTGCGCTGGCTCAAGCTCTCCGCACCGATCAACTCCTCCAAGTGCACGACAAGGCCGCTGTGCGAAATTGCGAAGAGGAAGCCCGCAGTTCGTGCAGCGGCTACCACGTCCTTGTCACTTTCTTTGTGTGTGGCGCACGATGAGGCTTGTTTGGGCGAGACAGAGCTCCAAGAAGAAAGGAAAGTTTTTGGCCTCATAGGCTTCGCAGATATTTTCCTTTGGTTTCTGTGCGTTTGCGCACGATAGCGGCGCAATCGGATGCGCTCATCTGCTTTCTTGGCGAAGTATTGCTGCAGGTTTGCTTCAGGTATGGTGCACGATGGCTGCCACCCTCGGAAATCCTGCAACTTAATTTCCAAAAACTGGACATCGTCTGGGGCATGAAGGGCTCGCATAAGACGATGGGCCTCAATCTCTGCGTACATGGGTTGGACTTGAGCATCTCGCGCCGCAGCATGTGCCTGACAGAGCGTGTCTTTGCCGGAAGGCCTGGCGGAGCAGCCCCGGATGAGGAATTTCCCGACTGCGTCACAAGGTACGACCTGGACTGGGACAAATTGGCGACGAAAAGATAACAAATTAGAAGGGCCCACAAGACAGTTGTTTAAAAAAGTAAGCAAGATGCCCGCTGAAAGAGAGTGCGGCCTCAGCGAAAGGCTGCCCACAGGTTCGCCGATGCAACTTGGCGTTGCCATCGACGGCCACAATGCACCGACGATCGCCGGACAGTAGCCACTGAGCGTCTCGCCGGCGAAGCATCAAAGGGGCATACCACATCCAAGACTTGCTGATGAGGGTTTCCACGGACAAGGACTTCAGGTCCTTGGCAAGCTGCTGGTGCTTACCTGCATCCAGCTCCTGGCCTCTGCGCCAGAGAAGCTCTCTCACCCATGCGTCGGAGAGTGTAGCCCTGCACCCAAAACTATGAGGATAACAATGTCTGCAGTTTGTTCTATGCCATGCAAGAACGGAAGTAGAAACTTCTGCAAAAAGAAAAAGAAAAATTGCCAATAAGAAGCTGAAGCACCCACGTAGTCCGGAGAGCACACCGTCAGCAAGTGTTGGAAGCAAAGCTTCCGACTGGAAAGACGCGCGCTGCAAGTACATGCGATACCTCCACCGTTTCAGCCATGTAGTGGTGATTCCGAAGAAGCGATGGCACATCCACACATCTGGATGCTGGAAGGCGATGTCCACCTGCTGCTTAGTTTTCACCCGTGCCTTTGTGCGCTTTGTGTCTGCTTCTTTCGTCTGCATGTAACCACACCAAAAACGAGGCCACTTGCAGGTAGAACAGAATTTAGGAGCATGATATACTTGAATGGAGCCGCTGTCAGACAGGATGCTGCAATTGTTGACTTGCAGGGATGACTGCCTCTGGGTGCGCAGTGTCAACCCTACGTGACACTGAGGACAAGATCTGCGCAGGGAAGTCAGGATCTTTGGGTGCGGGCGCGCCCCACGGATATGCAGTTGCTCCTGAAATGCTTGCAGCCAGCGAGGATCAGGCACGGGCGCTTGCAAAGTTGAAGCTGCTGTAGCTTCTCGGAAGCCGTCGTAGGCCAGCAGCATATGCGCAGAAACAACAGTCAATGCCTTCAGATTAGAGGCGCAAGGAAAGAAAGAATGATGTTGCAAGTTTGGAATCGCTGGGTGACGTGCTTAACGTATCTTGATTTCTGCAAGACCATGCAGTGACAGTGGCATTGACAATTTAATCAAGACATGCAATGCGAAGAAGAGCCAGCAGAATGCAGCGTGCGCGCGCAGGCAAGATAGGTGTGCGCGCGAAAGAAGGTTTGCACATAACTAGCCCTGTGTTTATGCTGCGTGAACTGCAGGCAAGCGCGGAAGCAACTTGAGGCTGCAGCGAGGAGATGAATCCAGGAGATCACCTTGCCTAAGGGAGAAACTACCGAGACCGGCAATATGTCATCTCGATGCGCGTACGGCCTGTGTGCACCTTGTTTAGACCTAGACAAGTCCCTCTTATGATGACTCTGTTTTCCTGGAAAAAGCCATGGCAAGCATGTATTAGAAGACATGCTGCAATGGAAAGCATTTGAGTCGCTCTCTTCTGCAACTTCACCTACAGTAAAGCTAAGACATGAAGAAAAACAGACTGTCTGAACTTCGGATAAGGCTGAGGTGGTGAAACGTGAAAATTCAACAGTGCACTAAGGATGGAGCCAGTTGCCGCTTATTGTGAAAGCACTGTGAGGCCTGAAGCGAGACAGAGTCAGAAGCCACATCAACATTGCGAAGATCAAGGTCTGCGAACAGACCTGCGCGTAAGACATTCCTGCCCCTGTACGCGCTAGAAAGCAGGTTTTGGGGTGGGACTAGTTGCCCTCGATCGCAGAGGTAGAATGAAGCCTGAATCAGGGCATTAGCAGAGATATGGTAGCAAGACATCAACAGAGCTGCGCGCAAGACATTTCTGCCCTGCTTCGTGTGCACGACAAAAGTGGCACTGAAAGCTGATATGTAAGGGCAGGACAGGTTGCCCGTGATCGCAGAGGCAGAGTGAGGTCTGAAGCAGCGCGGAACAAAAGGCAGAGAAACATTGCGAAGACCCAGGTTTGCAGAGATACGTTATCAACACATGAACAAACTAGGAACATGGAGGACAACTGTTTCAGTTTTCAAGAACTTCATCACAATAAAGCAAGCAATGAACCCATGAAGCAATGAAGCATTCAAGCAAGGAAGCAAAGAGTCAACGAATCAATGAACAAGAGAAATATTGCGAATACCAAGGTCTGCAAAGAGAAACGTTCCGAAGATCGAGGCTTGCAGAGATATGCGAACAACACAGGAACAGAGATGCGCGCAAGCCATTCCTGGCCTGCGTACGACAAATGTGGGACAGAAAGCGTGGAGGAAATCAAGCACATTCTAATTAAGAATACATCCGCTTCACATGAAAGCCCAACCTGCACCGTCGAAATGTATATGAACATTTTACAAGGAGCCGCCTTATACGGAAATGTAATAAAGTTTAGAGGTAAAATGCCGCGCACCAGAATGAGCCCAGAACGCGCAGACCCACTTTGCGCGAGCCTGCGCAATCGAAATGCAGGTCAACATGTCAGAAAAACCACTGTAGACGGAAATTGACAGGGAAAATACCGGCGCCCAGCTGGAGCACCCCGATCAAGCACCGGCCGTGACGCCGATCGTAAGAACCCCTTAGTGCGGACTAGTTGGAACTTAAAAAACTTTCCGGAAGGGTGTTGTTTAATAGGGGATTCGTTGGGAGAACCAACCCAAAAAGTTAGTGTCAAAGAGTTTTCCGCTGTGGATATGGATAAATTCGGGGTATCTTACTAATATAAAGTGAACTCAACATTACAAGCGTCTGCCTGTAAAAATGTCTGCGTGTAAAAGCGTCTGTGGGTAAAAGCTTCTGTGTGTAAAAAACCCTCTGTGTAAGACTTC
>CAMXCT020005533.1:0-14755 GCA_947184155.2 Cladocopium goreaui
ATAGTTCAAGCCAAAGGAACGGGGGGCGAGTTCGCACTTGCCATTTTGGTAGAAGTTGAAGTGCATGCAGCCGGTCACCACGACACATCTTGCTTGGCCTGTGGACATGCGCTGAAACGCTTCAAGTGGCTGGGAAAAACTGTACTTTGCGTGTATCCTATAGATGGTCATTTCCTGTTGGATCTTTCGACATTTCTAGCAATACAGTGAGCTGGGCTCTGTCAGAATTGTGTCCGAAAACAAGCGGCACCCACTGGGTCCCCAGGCACAAATACGCTGAGTTTTCACTGGTTCGCCCTTGCTCTGGGATCAGGGGCCAGTACCTGCGAAGGCGAAACTTCGATGCAAGCGTCCATGCTGCCTGAATGTGCAAAAGCACTTTCATATTTTACATTTGCATATAGTTGCATGCAATGCATGCATCTGTTGTAGGTTTGTATAGTTTCACTATGTTTCAGTGCCAGGATTGAAGGCATCAAAGGCCAATAAAACGACCAAGCGGCTGAGTGTTGTTCCAAAAGCACTCGTCGTGCGGAAAGGCCCCCGTCTTGGTGGATGGCTTTTTTTTAGCCATCGCTGCTTTTGGGGCTGTGGTGGGAACTGCGGCCTTCAAGTTATTCAGCAAATAGTATCCTGGTGGAAAAAATCATGCACCAAGGTCGAGAAGGGCATGGATATGCATGGACTGTTGGTTGCTAACATGTTGCCAATCTCAGATTCCCATTGCAGAAGCCTCCGAATCAAGCACACATTCAACATCATTCTACCTTTGAACCCCCAAGAAGTCACCAGGAATCTCGCCCAAACAGTCCAGTTCGGTCCTCTGTACATTGGTAGGACTTTGCTTGGTGTGGGCACCGGTCGCGGGCAGGCTCGAAGCCCACAGCCTGGAGATCTGCGGTTTTTGGAGGGGGTGAGGAACTCCTGCATTTTGGACACAGCCATGAACACGCCATTGCTAGGTCTATAGTGACCAATGAGACCAATGAACATGTCACCACAACTTCTTCGACCCCTTGGTACATCACAGCCTGAGGTAGCGTGCACATTGATGGCGGTGCAAGAGGGATGTCTCGTGCAAGTGGCCTCAAAGCATGTGGGGGGATAGTATACGCTTGCGAATTTCAACACGGAACCTAGCAACTAGGCAAACGGTTTTACAACTGTATGTAAACGGGTCAACTGATCCTTTGAGCGTTTGTGGGAGTCCAGGCTGAGTTTCAAGGTGCACATGGATACACAAGCGCTATGATCTTGTCGCCTTGCACTGTGAGAAGTCGCTCTGCATGAAGCCCAAGTTCTTACATTGCTCGTCTGACCAAATCTGATCCAGTGCTGCTGACCATTCGGTTTCTCCTGAGCCCAGGATCTAGGAAATGCTCCGAGCTGAGCATTTTGCTTTCAGAGCTGAGACCTAGAAAAGAATGAAATCCGAGGCTTTCAATGATTTCACCTAACCTTTCAGAAAGGTGTTCACCTAACCTGATAAATCCCTCTAAGTCTTGCAAGCCTTGGCATCATTGGTGCAACCTATTGGCAACTCATTGGCAGCCTAGGCTCCAGGGTTAGGACTGGGAACCAAAGTGGCACCAGTGACAGATTGAGGGGTCAAGCTCGAATGGTCTTCGTGGTCTTCCGGTTGCTGGTTTGGAGCCTGCAAGCTGTACTTGTAGACGTCCGTGCCGTTCCTGGTGATGTCAAGTCACACCGGGAAGAGCAGGCATTATGACTCAATTATGACTGTGTTTGTTACCCACCCTGAATCGCCTGAATGCTTTTGCAGAGGGCAGTTGGGAGGCCTGCGATGGTTTCAACAGTCCAAAAAATTGTGCAAGCCGAACTTATCTTCAGGACTGCTAAGAACCGAACAAGAAAGATTACATTTCCTAATATGTCCAATCTGGCATGTTTCAATCATGTTTGATGACTTGTGGAGCTCCCCTTGATTATCAAAGTGCGTTTTTTTTCACATTACTGATTGCCGACTTTGCCCAGGGTCTGGCCATGCTGACACTGTTCGGGCTCCAGGAGTCTTTTGCACAGCTGCACTTCGGACCAAACCTTGGGCTGAAGCGGCTGCTTGGCGGCTCAACCAAGGTGACCCATACCCTACAAAAATCTTGTGGGGATCCTCCATCTAAAACTAGCGTGGGTACCAGCCTCAAAAAAGGCCATTAAATACCAGTACAATCGCAGCGCATGTAAAATATAGAAAATATATACATTGAGGGCCCACCATCAAGACTTCATTTTTCATGTGCGGATGCGGTCCCAAAAGCGGGCCCTGGTGGCAGCACCGTTCGAGCACAAGCCGACTGACAGCCAAACGAACTCTCCACTACCTAACTGTGAGGAAATCAATTGCAACGGATTATGGAAAGACGCTAGCTACGTTCTGTGTGCTTTGGCAATGTGGACACCATACAGCGCTAAAACTTGCCTCGCAACTGTTGGTGGTGTATTAGAGGCTTTCAGCCTTTCCTCCTTTTCACGCGCTTTGGCTAATACCTTTGTATTCGGCCAAAGTGCGCAAAGGGTCGTCGTGACTTCCTGACATGCGGGTTTGAGGGTCGTAGGTGTGGCCTTGAAGGGTCGTAGGTTGAGCTGTGAGGGTCCTAGGTGCGCTCCTGGCATGCGGGTTTGAGGGTCGTATGTGTGATCTTAAAGGGTCGTAGGTTGAGCTGTGAGGGTCGTAGGTGCGCTCCTGGCATGCGGGTTTGAGGGTCGTAGATGTGGCCTTGAAGGGTCGTAGGTCGACTTGTGAGGGTGGTAGGTGCGCTCCTGGCATGCGGGTTTGAGGGTCGTAGATGTGGCCTTGAAGGGTCGTAGGTCGACTTGTGAGGGTGGTAGGTGCGCTCCTGACGTTGTACCACGCACCTCCCAAGATGCACGCAAGACAGCTTCCTGACATAAGCGTTGTAAAGGCGGCACGCTGCCAGAGAGCAAGAGGTCAGCATGGCGTCTTGCGGCTCCGGAAAGTGGACCCTTTTCACTGATTCAAAACAGCTTCTGCCCCAACTCCCCTCATAGTACTACAATATTAGGAATTCCCCTGACGTCGCATGATATCCCTTCTCTCATCCGTGTCCATGGCTCTATCCCGTCTATCCACTGTACCAAGGAGCCACGCACCAGTTGGCCTTCCTTGAGTACTCCACAACTCCTGGGAGCAATCCAGTACGCAAGTACCGACGGTCTCAGTTGGCGCTTCCGGAGCTGAATCAGTGCTAAGGAGCCACAAGAAGGAAAGTGCTGGCAAACGTCAATGCACTCTGCAAGGCTACCTGCATCAGAGAATCTGAGTAGCCAAGGGGCCACAGAGAATGGAAGGAACATGCTTACTTTTATACGTGACTGTTGTCCAGATTCACTCCCTGCACAATCTTATCAATCTTAACTGTAACACTAGGATTCTTTGTTGTGCACCAACAAATTCAAACAAAAACGACGGGAAAACATGGCCAAAACATCTGTTCAGTTGATTACTTGATGTTACTTGATGTTCGAAGGAAGTTTAGAAGTCAAACTTCCGACAATATGGACAGATGAAAAGCAGAGCAGGGAAGAGGCAGAGAGAAGAGAAAGATCAGAAGAAAGAAGAGTAGAAGAGAAAGAGTCAGAAGAAAGAAGATGCAGATGCGCGAAAAGGTAGGAAAGCCGCGAAACACTGAGTTTTCCAATGATTTGTGGCTCCGGAGGGTCGAAAAGTAGGCTCGATAAAGCGGCGGGTGCGGAGCCAGCTGGCCAGATGAGAGATGAAAAAGTGCACGCCATTGTGGCGCGAAGCACATTTCCAAGTCAAAATGTACAAAACACACCATTCTCGGACCTCAAGCACCTTTCGGTCCATCAGTGGATTCGCTCTGCCATCCCTGATTCACAACAACCAACCTCTCCTATAGGTTTCCTATTTTTGAAACTTCCGCCACCGCCTTGTGCGGTACTACTGGTAGATTATGGGCATGATCGAACCATATCGAACCCCAAATTGTTGTGCACCAACAAATTCAAACAAAAACAACGGCAAAACATTGCCAAAACATCTGTTCAGTTGATTACTTGATGTTACTTGATGTTACTTGAATCTCTCCTATGTCTCTTTAGCATTCTTTAGCAGTTTCGTGTCCCAAGCCACGACCAGCACCCCCAAGTCCCCCTATGAGATCCCGGCCTATGGAGTTGGACCATAACTTTCCATCTCGAATCTCACAGCAACCCGTGCCCAGCTTCACCCAGTGCGATGACCTGTGGCTGGATGTGGCTGGATGTGGCTGGATGTTGTCCGCTCATCTGACTCATCTGACATGTCACTTGGCCAGGTCTAGATCGGTTGGTGCCTTGCGCTCTGATACCTCACCTAGGGTTTTACGAGATGTTACGAGCCTTCCCTGTGCTTGAAGTGGGGCATGTGGAACATCGTCCTTGTTCTGCTGCAAAGTCTGCCCCATCCTGGGCATTCACAATGCAAATCCCATCGAATTTGCCACACCCTGAACACCCTACCATTTCCGTGCGACCCATGGAATCCAACGGATTGTGTTACGGGAGCACCACCTTCAAGTACAGCATACAGTGTACAGCACATTCCCACTTACAAGATCTTACAAGGCTTGTAACTGTTGTGCTCCAGGTTCCATGCCCAGGAGCCGAAGGAGACCCTTCTTATCCATCGAAGGTGCTGCTTGGGTGGTCGATGGCCTAGCTGAATTCAAAAAAGAACAAACCAGTTCTCACTTTTGTCTACATATAATATAGCAACACTTACAACAGATAAAAACGTACAATCCTACTAAAACAGTGATAAATCATGATAAATCATGATAAATCGCCTTTCTCTCCGTTTGGGGTTACTATCAGTGACCATTGGCCCACCTTGGCAGCCACTGGCCCTGAAGGAGTCGATCCACCCAGCTGGGTGGCTTCAAGTGGAAGAGCTGGTAGTCCTTCTGATAGACCTGGCCAGGACCATCCAGATATCAAAATATAATCAAGATATCATCTTCAGATCCATGAAGTGAAAATTGCTATCAAGATCCACCAATTTCATCCAAATTCCATGAAGATCCACAACATCCATGAAGATTGTATGCTTTGGATCGGTTCTAATACATTTTGGCGGGCGTTTTGAGTAGACCCATGAGCAAAAATATGAGTCAAGTGGATTAATGATCCCAAATAGCGAGATGGATATGGAAAATGGAGCATTTGAAACCACTAACCAGCTTGGGTTTGTCCATGCACCGGGCTGTGGCAAAGATGTTCTCGACAGAGCAAAGCTATTTCTGATCTGCAGTGGTTGCATCATTTGTCTGGCACCGGCGTGCGCTAAACTAACTATTGCAACTAGAAGAAAATCCTGCAAACTCGGCAAGTGATGCAAACTCGGCAGGTTGCGATCTGCTTATGTGTGTATCGACATGCCAGTGATTTCCTCGATTCAACCCCCCGGGGCACTGCCCGGAACCTCGATGAATTGTTTGACAAGGTCCGCCCCCAAAGGTCCATAGAAGTCCTCAACCTCAAGCAGAGGCATGGCGGCGAAAAAGAATTTGCCAGGCCATTTGAATGGATTTTACCATATTTGACCTATCACTACGGAGCAGCCATCTATAAAGCAAACTATACTCAAGTATATAGTATTGCCTCCATAAGCCATGCAGCTGCCAGCTGCCAAATGATCAAGTTGTTTTTTTGCACTCTAAGACCGCCTGAGCGCAGCTGGTGCCATCTAAGCAACGACACCCTGCGAAAAGGTGTTGTGCTGATGGTCTGCATTCACGTTGCTCGAGGCAAACTTCTTCGCTGGTGGAAACAGTCGATCAAAGCCTCAGGCTTCACCAAAACGTCACCATGACCAGGGGATACCAGGGGTATATCGGTATTATGCACATATACCGAATATTGCCCAATAGTAAAACCCTAATTGGGATGGTTTTATTATATCCCAAAATGTCACAGATTCCCCCTATATCCCCCTGTTATTGAGTTTAGAGTGGATGTGCAACACGGCTCGCGAAATCGAAGCAGCCACTCAGCCACTCAGCCACTCCACATTGGCTGGACCAGCCACTCAGCCACTCAGTCACTCAGAGTGGCTGAGTGGCTGACGCTCAGCCACTCAGCCGCTCTGCCAGGGTGGCTGGAGCAGCCACTCTGGCAGAGCGGCTGAGTGGCTGTGTGGCTGCACCAAGCCACTCTGGCAGAATGTCTCAGTGGGTGAATAGCTAGTGCAGCTTAGCCAATGGAGTGTAAGCAGCATTACCCAAACCTAATTTTTCTTAGGTCTGGGTAGTTTTTCAAGTGAGGTTTTATGCTAATTTAGGGTTTTTTCCTTTATCTTGTAGGCACTGGGGCATAATTCTCTAGAGGCAACATTCCCATATTCAGAAAATCTTCGCATACCATGTTTTCATCGTATTCCAGACCTGAGTTTTGGTATGTTACTTTGATAGGCATTTCAGCTCAATCTGGAGGGAACAGTTCGGCCATGGCGAATCCACTGAATGCCCCCCCACAGCTTTCTATCCCCTATGTCGTTCCAAAGCAGCTGTGGACGTTGGATGAATTGAAGGCTGCTTTGATAAGGGAGTTTCCTCATTTGTCTACCGAAGAAGGACAGGGTTGTCAAAGGTAACGTTTTTAAAGGTTGGCTGAGTAAAAATTAGCCAGTTTCTTCCCCGGGGCCTCACCCAAGGTGAACTTCGAAAAATAAAACCCACTGGTGTGCCCCTGGAAGTTTGGGCTGGCTTTGGGATTGGAATTTTGGTTCTGGCCCCGAAATTTCCCTCTGTGGTCTCTATACCAGCCACGCATACTCAGAATTCTTCGCATTCCATTATTTCTTCGCACTCCACATGGGACATCGCACTCCACAGCTAGGGACGTACACATACTGTAAAATTCACGCACTCTGTAAGATCTTCGCACTCCATAAAATCGTCGTACTCCGTGTTTTTTTTCTTTTTTTCCGTTTTTTTTGATAAAATCGCCTGGAATCACGTTTTCTGGAATATGGGGAAGATGGAGTTTTCGCGTGAGACGTCTGTAGTTTCACATACTATCGCATTCCAGGCCATTTTGGCCAAAAAAAAGAAAAAAACTCAGCAGGGTGAATTGTGATAATTTTCTGGTATATGATGGAAAAAACTTGGGTTGGATCCAAAAAGAAGGTCGAAGGGAGCCGAAGGGGGCCACGCATACTGTTTTATTTTCGCATTCCAGAAAATTAGCGCACTCCAGGGGTGGCATCGCACTCTATCGGTGGAATTATTTTGCACGGAAGAAAACAGGATCGTCGATGATTTGTGTTCCCAGATCCTGTTGTGCAGAGCTCTTTGCGGGGCCACAAAGATGTCAAGAAAGATGGGGATGGCGCTGCTGGTGAAAGGCCAGCCAAGCGTGCCAGAACATAAGCTGAAAGCTTATAAATTGGGTTTTGAGATCCTGAAAAGTGTAGATGACAAATTCCCATAAGAACGTTATTAACCCATTTTTGGAAAGCTCAACACTATTGATTATGACATTTCCAGAAATTGTTGAAAGTAAGGATCGTCCTTGGGGAAGAACATGTGCAGTCGACAACGTACGTGCCAGAAGAAAAGGAGTACGTGGCAAACTGTATGAAATACAAATTTCACCTGAAAGGGGTCTTCGCAATTCCCTGAAATTTCCCAGCTATTTTGGCATGGAATATGCTCGGCCCTGGAATATGGGCAAGAAATTGATAGAAATTCTTATGGATTGAATGGAATTTTATGCAAACATCTGTGTTAAAGGGTTTTGAGAAAGAAATCATTAGCCATTTGTGTTAAAGGGGTTCGCTCTGTGGGTCTCTGCGGATGTCTCTGCGGATCATCGTGGTGAAAGGAATGAGACATTTGGTTATAGTTCCAATGTTTTCATATATGTATGTTATTAAAGATTATATATAATATATATATATACATATAGCTAGACACAAACACACCTAAGTTCATACCATCCACCTCCATCATTTTATCATTTACAACAGTTCATGTTCACAACATTTCATATCATTTCATCACAGTATCAACACAAAATAAAACCAGATCATTTCATACATCATCATCCCACATCATTTCATCATCATCCATCATCACATAAATTCAAATCATAAAATTTCATCAAAATATTTCATCATAAATTTCATCATAATATGTTGTCATAATATAATATCATAAAATAATATCATAAATCTAAATCACCCATCTCTAACATTCCTATGTTCATATCACATTTTTTCATATATTATGATATGAAAAATTATGGGGTTAAAATGGTTAAAGTAGTTTAAAGTTTTTTGGTGTAATGGTGTTCCAGATTTGTTTCAATGTTGCAATTCTGGTTTCATCATCTTTTAAGTATTCCTCCATCTCTTTTTGTTTTTTCTCTTCTTCCTTTTTGAGTTTTTCCTTGTTGATATGCCTGTCGGTTTCAAAATGTTTGGACAACCTGCATTGTTTCACATTCCGCTGGCAAATGTCGCAGAATACTTCCTTTTGATTATACTATACTGTGTTACTCTCCTTTTGTTTGTCCAAGCATTCAATACACTGTCTATTCATTCCATTGAATTCGTCACCATTTTTATTTTTCTTACACTTTGTGCACTTTCTACTCCCCATACTATTATAAGGTATTAGCGTTTTAAGTGTGTTTCCTTATATCATAAAAAATCATCCAAATCTTTTTTCCCAAAAATCATCATTGATTTCATTTAACTTTTTTCTATTCCTTTCCCTCTTCTGTATCTTTGCCTCCTACTCCTTTGCGTATCTGCAAAAATATATTGTATTTGAACATTATGTCAATGCAATTGTCAACATACTCCTCTCCATTTTGGTTGTTGGTGAAGGGCTCTATGCTTGGAAGTTGTTTGACATCACCTGCACCTATTACAATCAAATGAGGGTGTTCATTGCAGAAGACTCTTATCTTATTCAAGATATAAGGACTTGACATATAGATTTCATCAAAAAAGATTACATCATAACCGTTGTAATCATACTTTGGTAGCCTGCTTTCCCCCTTACACACAGGAACACTGAAGAATGTATTTTGGGTGACTGCATCGCATGGAACATCTTGCTTTTGCATATTTTGAGGAACAACAAAAAGTGTATTATAACTTAGGTCGTTGAAATGTTTTCCAATGAAACTCTTACCACTTCCTGCAAATTTTACCCTAATCATGACTCTCTTCTTCCTTATTGCTGTGTTTTTTAATTGCGTCTGTGTCCCATTCATCTTGAACCTGAATCCTTTCGCTTTTGTAAATCGGTATGTTTGGAATCTCATTGTGGTTCCATCCATAGACTTCGGGAACAGGAACAGCTTTCTTGTCTTCCACTCTTCAGCCTCCTATGTCATTATGAAAATTCAATATCTTTTTAGCTTTCTTTAATTCCATCTTTGCTATGTGAAAGGCATCAGTCTTTACAGCGTAAACATTGATGTTTGCCTCCTTCAGCTTCTCATATGCATCATACTGCCTTTGGTCACTGACACTGACTATATAATATTTGGCGGTCTCGCTGATCTTCTCTATCTTTTGGTTGAATGAATCATTTTCACAGTAGTAGGTTTTGCCATCCTCGACGTTATAATCAAAATCTGTAAAACATGCACCGCCATTCGCATGTCTAAAAAAAGGTTTGTTGTTCTCATGAATCAGCTTCAATAGTCCAATCTTCTTCTAATTCTCTCCATCTAAAATATTCCTCATACTCTTCTTCGTTCATTGCGTAAATCCTCCCATCATATTTTTCTGGTGCTGTAATGCCTCCTTAAGATTATCAAAAATCCTACTGACAGTTTTTCTATTGTAAGACTTCTCAAGCAAACCAAAGGCTACATTAGCAATAGTTTTCAAGATTGTTTGATTCTCAAACTTGTCATCACTAATCACTGTTTTATATAAAATTTCAACCGCTTTCTTATTCTTCACTCTGTGAATGTATGAAGGTACTTTGTAAAATAGTATCTTCATTGCTACCCCTCTCTTCATCAATTCCTTCAGGTGCTTCCCATAATGATTATTTTTTGTTAAAAAACACATGTTGCCCTGACATGCCCTCACTATGAACAAGGTGTAGTTATTGAATTTGTTAAAATCATCTTTTTTGGTGTATGGCTTCCATACATCAAGATCTTTGAACACTGGAATGTGTGTAATCTTTGTTGCTTGGTATGAGTAGGCTTTCCGTGTGTCGATGCTACACATATCTTCCGGGGCAAGGGCAAGTTCATAGCCCTTGCTATCATAGTTTTTTGCCTTTAACAACCTTCCATTAGGAACAATGGTTCTGCATTCATCCAATGCTTTAAGGTCAGTTTCGTTATAGTATGACTTATGATTTTCACTGAAAATTGACTCATGAAACTTGAACATTGTCGCGCTGACTTTGTTGTATTATTCCTCTATGTCCACCAAGATATCATCATTGACTCTATCATGGTCACGGTGCTGTGTTACAATGCTGTAGGTTACCGTTTTCTGTTTCTTGACTATCTTGTGTGTTAAATCAAACTTGATTTCTACTGCCCTACCTGCCTGTGTGCCTAACCTGTGGTTCATATCCTGCTCTTTTCATGTCATAAATTGTTTGCTCAAATCATTGCCTTTTAAAATAAACCTAAGCTGTATTCCTCTTCATCCTTTAAACTTATCCGCCGACCCCGGCCTTCGCCAAGGCCGGGGCGGCGCCTGGGACCACCGCAGGTGTGGACCTTGTCCTCTTCCAAACCCTCCAAACCTTTACCCTTAAGCAGCTTCCCCAACAGGCACCCCAGGGCCAGGGCCACAGCAATGACTTTCTATGAGCTTTCAAAGCTGCCATTTGCCAGCCCGCAAAGGCTCCAAACGCCTCCAAAATTCCAAACCCCAGGGCCAGGGCCACAGCAATGAGACTTTTTATGAATTTCAAAGCTGCCGTTTGCTAGCCCGCAAAGGCTCCAAACTTTCCAAAACAAAATTCCAAACCCGCCAAACCCTCCAAACACCGTCCCCAGCAGGCACCTCAGATCCACAGCAATGACTTTCTTGATGCTTTCAAAGCTGCTTTAACAGAGGCCAGGGCCACAGCAATGACTTTCTATGGGCCTCAAAGCTGCAGTTTGCCAGCCTGCAAAGGATCCAAACTTCCAAAATTCCAAACACCTTCCCCAACATGCACCCTAGGGCCAAGGCAACTTCCCCAACAGGCACCCCAGGGCCAGGCCACAGCAATGGCTTTCTTAGGCTTTCAAAGCTGTCGTTTGCCAGCCCGCAAACCCTCCAAAACTCTCCAAACCCTCCAAACCCTCCAAACGCTCCAAACCCTCCTAAACCCGCCAAACCCTCCAAACACCGTCCCCAGCAGGCACCTCAGATCCACAGCAATGACTTTCTATGGGCCTCAAAGCTGCCGTTTGCCAGCCCGCAAAGGATCCAAACTTCCAAAATTCCAAACACCTTCCCCAACATGCACCCTAGGGCCAAGGCCACTTCCCCAACAGGCACCCCAGGGCCAGGCCACAGCAATGGCTTTCTATGGGCTTTCAAAGCTTCTTAGGCTTTCAAAGCTGCCGTTTGCCAGCCCGCAAACCCTCCAAAACTCTCCAAGCCCTCCAAACCCTCCAAACGCTCCAAACCCTCCAAAACCTGCCAAACCCTCCAAACACCGTCCCCAGCAGGCACCTCAGATCCACAGCAATGACTTTCTTGATGCTTTCAAAGCTGCCTTAACAGGCCTCAAAGCTGCAGTTTGCCAGCCTGCAAAGGATCCTAGGGCCAAGGCAACTTCCCCAACAGGCACCCCAGGGCCAGGCCACAGCAATGGCTTTCTTAGGCTTTCAAAGCTGCCGTTTGCCAGCCCGCAAACCCTCCAAAACTCTCCAAAACTCCAAACCCTCCAAACCCTCCAAACGCTCCAAACCCTCCTAAACCCGCCAAACCCTCCAAACACCGTCCCCAGCAGGCACCTCAGATCCACAGCAATGACTTTCTTGATGCTTTCAAAGCTGCCTTAACAGGGGGCCAGGGCCACAGCAATGACTTTCTATGGGCCTCAAAGCTGCAGTTTGGGGGGCCAGGGCCACAGCAATGACTTTCCATGGGCCTCAAAGCTGCAGTTTGCCAGCCTGCAAAGGATCTAAACTTCCAAAATTCCAAACACCTTCCCCAACATGCACCCTAGGGCCAAGGCCACTTCCCCAACAGGCACCCCAGGGCCAGGCCACAGCAATGGCTTTCTATGGGCTTTCAAAGCTGGCTTTCTTAGGCTTTCAAAGCTGCCGGTTGCCAGCCCGCAAACCCTCCAAAACCCTCCAAACCCTCCAAACCCTCCAAACGCTCCAAACCCTCCAAAACCTGCCAAACCCTCCAAACACCGTCCCCAGCAGGCACCTCAGATCCACAGCAATGACTTTCTATGGGCCTCAAAGCTGCCGTTTGCCAGCCTGCAAAGGATCCAAACTTCCAAAATTCCAAACACCTTTCCCAACATGCACCCTAGGACCAAGGCAACTTCCCCAACAGGCACCCCAGGGCCAGGCCACAGCAATGGCTTTCTTAGGCTTTCAAAGCTGCCGTTTGCCAGCCCGCAAACCCTCCAAAACTCTCCAAAACTCTCCAAACCCTCCAAACCCTCCAAACGCTCCAAACCCTCCTAAACCCGCCAAACCCTCCAAACACCGTCCCCAGCAGCCCGGAAACCCTCCAAAACTCTCCAAACGCTCCAAACGCTCCAAACCCTCCAAAACCCGCCAAACCCTCCAAACACCGTCCCCAGCAGGCACCTCAGATCCACAGCAATGACTTTCTATGGGCCTCAAAGCTGCCGTTTGCCAGCCTGCAAAGGATCCAAACTTCCAAAATTCCAAACACCTTCCCCAACATGCACCCTAGGGCCAAGGCAACTTCCCCAACAGGCACCCCAGGGCCAGGCCACAGCAATTGCTTTCTTAGGCTTTCAAAGCTGCCGTTTGCCAGCCCGCAAACCCTCCAAAACTCTCCAAACGCTCCAAACGCTCCAAACCCTCCAAAACCCGCCAAACCCTCCAAACACCGTCCCCAGCAGGCACCTCAGATCCACAGCAATGACTTTCTATGGGCCTCAAAGCTGCCGTTTGCCAGCCTGCAAAGGATCCAAACTTCCAAACACCTTCCCCAACACGCACCCTAGGGCCAAGGCAACTTCCCCAACAGGCACCCCAGGGCCAGGCCACAGCAATGGCTTTCTTAGGCTTTCAAAGCTGCCGTTTGCCAGCCCGCAAACCCTCCAAAACCCTCCAAACGCTCCAAACGCTCCAAACCCTCCAAAACCCGCCAAACCCTCCAAACACCGTCCCCAGCAGGCACCTCAGATCCACAGCAATGACTTTCTATGGGCCTCAAAGCTGCCGTTTGCCAGCCTGCAAAGGATCCAAACTTCCAAAATTCCAAACACCTTCCCCAACATGCACCCTAGGGCCACGGCAACTTCCCCAACAGGCACCCCAGGGCCAGGCCACAGCAATGGCTTTCTTAGGCTTTCAAAGCTGCCGTTTGCCAGCCCGCAAACCCTCCAAAACTCTCCAAAACTCTCCAAAACTCTCCAAACCCTCCAAACCCTCCAAACGCTCCAAACCCTCCTAAACCCGCCAAACCCTCCAAACACCGTCCCCAGCAGCCCGCAAACCCTCCAAAACTCTCCAAACGCTCCAAACGCTCCAAACCCTCCAAAACCCGCCAAACCCTCCAAACACCGTCCCCAGCAGGCACCTCAGATCCACAGCAATGACTTTCTATGGGCCTCAAAGCTGCCGTTTGCCAGCCTGCAAAGGATCCAAACTTCCAAAATTCCAAACACCTTCCCCAACATGCACCCTAGGGCCAAGGCAACTTCCCCAACAGGCATCCCAGGGCCAGGCCACAGCAATGGCTTTCTTAGGCTTTCAAAGCTGCCGTTTGCCAGCCCGCAAACCCTCCAAAACTCTCCAAAACTCTCCAAACCCTCCAAACGCTCCAAACCCTCCTAAACCCGCCAAACCCTCCAAACACCGTCCCCAGCAGGCACCTCAGATCCACAGCAATGACTTTCTTGATGCTTTCAAAGCTGCCTTAACAGGGGGCCAGGGCCACAGCAATGACTTTCTATGGGCCTCAAAGCTGCAGTTTGCCAGCCTGCAAAGGATCCTAGGGCCAAGGCAACTTCCCCAACAGGCACCCCAGGGCCAGGCCACAGCAATGGCTTTCTTAGGCTTTCAAAGCTGCCGTTTGCCAGCCCGCAAACCCTCCAAAACTCTCCAAAACTCTCCAACCCCTCCAACCCCTCCAAACGCTCCAAACCCTCCTAAACCCGCCAAACCCTCCAAACACCGTCCCCAGCAGGCACCTCAGATCCACAGCAATGACTTTCTTGATGCTTTCAAAGCTGCCTTAACAGGGGGCCAGGGCCACAGCAATGACTTTCTATGGGCCTCAAAGCTGCAGTTTGGGGGGCCAGGGCCACAGCAATGACTTTCCATGGGCCTCAAAGCTGCAGTTTGCCAGCCTGCAAAGGATCTAAACTTCCAAAATTCCAAACACCTTCCCCAACATGCACCCTAGGGCCAAGGCCACTTCCCCAACAGGCACCCCAGGGCCAGGCCACAGCAATGGCTTTCTTAGGCTTTCAAAGCTGCCGTTTGCCAGCCCGCAAACCCTCCAAAACTCTCCAAACCCTCCAAACCCTCCAAACGCTCCAAACCCTCCAAAACCTGCCAAACCCTCCAA
>CAMXCT020005534.1:0-12500 GCA_947184155.2 Cladocopium goreaui
CGTTATTAATTAATAGTATTAATTTAAAACGGGATGGAGTAAGAATCTGCTTAGGAAAGATGTGGGAAGGTGAAGTATTGAAGGCTCTCTTACTCTGCCATCGTTTCGATATCGTGTCAATTACATTGGGTAATTGAATTAAGACATACCACGGAGTAGCGGAGTAGCCGGAGTAGCGACGGATTGGTGAATGTTGCCTGTGTGGTGCTGCATTGCAATCGCCGCATTGGAGCTAGGGAACGGAGACAGCTGATGCCACATGTGCGCTTTCAGGTTCCATTTCTGGGGCCGGAAAGTCAATTGAAATCAGGCTTCGCATGTGCGGGCCTCCTCTGTTCCAACTATATGCTTGTTGCTTAACTAAACGCAGTTGTCATGTTTTGTTCGTTGCACGGGTCGGCCTTTGCTGTTGATTTTGCGATTTTGCGGTCTCATTTTTGGTACCGCCAGACGGTCCCAAAAATGAGACCGTGAAAGTGCTTTTCTTTTGTTTTTTTACTAAGCGGTGCATGCGGTCCCAAAAATGGGACTGCCAGGCGGTCCCATTTTTGGGACCGTGTTTAGGTTCATTTTTCGAAGTTTGTTGTGCAGTATCAAGGTTGCAGAAGCGCAACGATTTGGTTTCAATGAAGCTTTGTGGCGTATGGCGGCCGGAAGGGCAACTAGGGAGGTCCTTTTGAGCGAAGCCGGTTTTGAGAAAGTTTTCCGGACCCAGAATTGGGTCCGTCGGAGGAAGCTGTTTTGTAGATGATTTGGTTTCTTGTTGGGGCAAGCGGGGTGCATATCGGTTGCTGCTTGAACCCAGTTGAAGGTAGCTTTTTATTATGTCGTTTCGTCTGGTGGCTTGATTGTTTGCTGCTAAAAGAAGGCGCATCAGCCTTTTGCAGCCTTAGGTGATTGCTTGAAGTGTTTCTTGCTGTTGCGGAGTTTGTTGGTTTTCGCACAGGTGGCCGGCTTCCATTTGAATGATTGTATTGAATACTTTACTGCCCCTTGTTGGCCCCCCCTGCCCCTCTAGACTCCTACCGAAGTTTTCAGCCCAGAAAGAACTTGAATTATGATCTTTTCAGTCAATCCGGTTATTAATTAATAGTATTAATTTAAAACGGGATGGAGTAAGAATCTGCTTAGGGAAAGATGTGGGAAGGTGAAGTATTGAAGGCTCTCTTACTCCGCCATCGTTTCGATATCGTGTCAATTACATTGGGTCATTGAATTAAAATACCACGAAGTAGCGGATAGCGCGGAGTAGCGACGGATTAGTAAAAAGTTGCCTGGGTGGTGCTGCATTGCAATCGCCGCATTGGAGCTAGGGAACCGAGACAGCTGATACCACATGTCGCTTTCAGGTTCCATTTCTGGGGCCGGAAAGTCAATTGAAATCAGGCTTCGCATGTGCGGGCCTCCCCTGTTCCAACTCTATATGCTTGTTGCTTAACTAAATGCAGTTGTCATTTTTTGTTCGTTGCACGGGTCGGCCTTTGCTGTTGATTTTGCGATTTTGCGGTCTCATTTTTGGTACCGCCAGACGGTCCTAAAAATGAGACCGTGAAAGTGCTTTTCTTTGTTTTTTTTACTAAGCGGCGCATGCGGTCCCAAAAATGGGACCCCCCTCGGTCCCATTTTTAGGACCGTGTTTAGGTTCATTTTTTGAAGTTTTGTTGTATCAAGGTTGCAGAAGCGCAACGTTTTGGTTTCAATAAAGCTTTGTGGCTTATGGCGGCCGGAAGGGCAACTAGGGAGGCCCTTTTTGAGTGAAGCCGGTTTTGAGAAGGTTTTCCGGACCCAGAATTGGGTCCGTCGGAGGAAGCTGTTTTGTAGATGATTTGGTTTCTTGTTGGGGCAAGCGGGTTATATCGTTTTGCTCTGCTGAACCCAGTTTGAAGTAGCTTTTTACAATCATTTCGTTTTGCGCTGGTGGTCTTGATTTTTTGCTGCTAAAAGAAGGCGCATCAGCCTTTTGGCAGCCTTAGGTGATGCTTTAAGTTTTTCTGTCTTGCTGTTGCGGAAGTTTGTTGGTTTTTCGCGCAGGTTGTCCCGGTTCCTTTGATGATGTATTGAAATACTTTAACTGCCCTTTGTTGGCCCCCCTTGCCCCTCTAGACTCCTACCGAAGTTTTCAGCCCAGAAAGAACATGAATTATGATCTTTTCAGTCAATCCCGTTATTAATTAATAGTATTAATTTAAACGGGATGGAGTAAGAATCTGCTTAGGGAAAGATGTGGGAAGGTGAAGTATTGAAGGCTCTCTTACTCCGCCATCGTTTCGATATCGTGTCAATTACATTGGGTCATTGAATTAAAATACCACGAAGTAGCGGATAGCGCGGAGTAGCGACGGATTAGTAAAAAGTTGCCTGGGTGGTGCTGCATTGCAATCGCCGCATTGGAGCTAGGGAACCGAGACAGCTGATACCACATGTCGCTTTCAGGTTCCATTTCTGGGGCCGGAAAGTCAATTGAAATCAGGCTTCGCATGGGCGGGCCTCCTCTATTCCAACTCTATATGCTTGTTGCTTAACTAAACGCAGTTGTCATTTTTTTTTCGTTGCACGGGTCGGCCTTTGCTTTTGATTTTGCGATTTTGCGGTCTCATTTTTGGTACCGCCAGACGGTCCCAAAAATGGGACCGTGAAAGTGCTTTTCTTTTGTTCTTTTACTAAGCGGTGCATGCGGTCCCAAAAATGGGACCGCCAGGCGGTCCCATTTTTGGGACCGTGTTTAGGTTCATTTTTTGAAGTTTGTTGTATCAAGGTTGCAGAAGCGCAACGTTTTGGTTTCAATGAAGCTTTGTGGCTTATGGCGACCGGAAGGGCAACTAGGGAGGCCCTTTTGAGCGAAGCCGGTTTTGAGAAGGTTTTCCGGACTCAGAATTGGGTCCGTCGGAGGAAGCTGTTTTGTAGATGATTTTGTTTCTTGTTGGGGCAAGCGGGGTGTATATCGGTTGCTGCTTGAACCCAGTTGAAGGTAGCTTTTTATCATTTCGTTTTGTCTGGTGGCTTGATTGTTTGCTGCTAAAAGAAGGCGCATCAGCCTTTTGCAGCCTTAGGTGATTGCTTGAAGTGTTTCTTGCTGTTGCGGAGTTTGTTGGTTTTCGCGCAGGTGGCCGGCTTCCATTTGAATGATTGTATTGAATACTTTACTGCCCCTTGTTGGCCCCCCCTGCCCCTCTAGACTCCTACCGAAGTTTTCAGCCCAGAAAGAACTTGAATTATGATCTTTTCAGTCAATCCCGTTATTAATTAATAGTATTAATTTAAAACGGGATGGAGTAAGAATCTGCTTAGGGAAAGATGTGGGAAGGTGAAGTATTGAAGGCTCTCTTACTCCGCCATCGTTTCGATATCGTGTCAATTACATTGGGTAATTGAATTAAAACATACCACGGAGTAGCGGAGTAGCGCGGAGTAGCGACGGATTGGTGAATGTTGCCTGGGTGGTGCTGCATTGCAATCGCCGCATTGGAGCTAGGGAACGGAGACAGCTGATACCACATGTGCGCTTTCAGGTTCCATTTCTGGGGCCGGAAAGTCAATTGAAATCAGGCTTCGCATGTGCGGGCCTCCTCTGCAGTCATAGGTCTCCCATGTTGGTTTTTTGTCACACTAAAGATTTTTTTTTCTCCAGTATGGCCGATGTCGCACTGTGGCTCGGTCCTTACAAATTTGTCACACTAAAGAACCTAACCAACCAGGGAGCATGGGCTACATGCACGGGTGTCAGTCGTGGGTCTCCCACGTTTCGTGATAGCCGCTGCAGGCAAGCCTTGAGGCGACCATGGAAGTTAGAACAAAACACGTTAGGGCAGGTTTCGAGGCAGGTCTCGAGGGCCTTAAGGCAGAGCTGTGACAAAGAAGGAGCTTTTTTTTGGACCTCCAAACGAAAGAAAAGGGATGAGATGGTGTCAGCAGCTGAGATGACAAATGTAGCAAAACAAACAATGCTGTCATTCTTGTAAAGGTCAAAGTACGCAAAATGCAGACTTTAAAGGAGGGGGTGTCAAACTTCAGCATATACAGTTGCATCCATGACAGCATGTATCCAATGATGTTCATGCCGCATACAGTGGCTCGATGAGCAAGGTGAAAAGGGGCGTCTCCGACTTTTGACAGATTTATTATATATTTTGTTTGAGGATTTTTGCGAAGTTTCTGTTTGAGGTGTTTTTGCCTCGTTGGATTTAGAATTTTACGACGTGCCGCTGGGTGTTTGTTTGATGAAGGGTTCGACGTTTTGGGGAAAGAAACTGCGACTCAGAGTGCTGATGAAATTGTATTTCGCGCTCAATAAAAAGAAACTGGGGTTCCCTCCTGTTCCGCTCCTCTGCGCTTATATCTACGCCTCTTCCTTGCGTGCTGTGCATTGGGGTTTGTTGTTTGGATTCACTGCGTGTTTCCTGTGCGTGAGCTAACGTTGTCTTTTTGTGAGCGTGGTTTTTCTGGTTAGGGATGTCTTTGCAACTCTATGGCTTGCAAGTATCCAATTGAGCTGTGACTGGACTTGAACGTTGCAGGCGTGCAGCATCAAGAGGGTCTTCCACGTCACATGAAGTTGCAAGGGCAAAACATTAGGAGCGTCTTCCACATCACGTTGCAAAAGTGTAGCATCAACAGTGATCAACAGCCTCTTCCGCGTTACATGAAGTTGCAAGAGTGTAACACCAAGAGCAACTTCTACAGTTGTATGAAGTTGCAAGAGTTTATTTCCTAAACATAACACCGTCGAACCCTCCATCAAACAAACACCCAGCGCCACGTCGTAAAGTTCTAAATCCAACGAGGCAAAAACACCTCAAACAGAAACTTCGCAAAAATCCCTCAAACAAAATATATAATATTTCACTTGGCTGGATCATCACACCTTTTTCCTTCACAGATGGGAACATCAGGCCGCCGCTTTCGGGGATACTTTCAAAACTTTTTTTTTTGGTCGGCGCCCGTTGCCTTTCGGCGGGTCGCACTTGAGACTCCCGAGTGGACCAGCAGGGATTCGAACCACCACCGGCAGTCTGTCAGCGCTGGCAAGACCAACGCCATACCAACTGAGCCATCGGGTCGCCTCGGGGATACTTTCAAAACGAATACGCAAAAAACTGAAAGCATATCCGGTGAAACTCTCTTAAAACACGAGCTTGTGAAAAGGTTGGCTCAGAATAAATCATGTAGGGGGGATGGGGGTCTCAAAAACGACTATCCACAAAAGAAGTGGAACCCACCCTCCCTCCCTTTGGAGGCATTTCCTTGAAAGCGCAATGGCCACCATTGGCATTTAATTCATACTTGATTCTGATCATGTTACACTTATGGTTGTGCGTCGTCCTTGCTGAGCACTGTGCAAAGAAATAAACAGTTGCGTTCAACTAAAGGATTCTCAGCAAACATGTTTGTGGAAGTTGCTGTTAAACTCGACTCACTGCAGTTTCCAGAGTGTCAGGTTCGGTTTGCATAACGCCTTGAAGTGATTCTCGATGATGCGAAGCAGCCAAGCACGCAAAGTTGGCCATGCTCCAAAGATTTTTTTTGACTATAAAGCGGATAGCATACGAAAAAAAATTGACTGAACACTGCGTGAAGTCCATGTCGCGTTACTTTCAGATCATTCCACAGAAGCACTACGTAGGTCCTATCCCTCATAGGTGAATCCTCTATTTCAAATTATCCCTTGAAAAAATCTTACGACCCAACTTCTTAACCAATCACGAATTCAACCATAGACCACGGCGTGGGAACTCATGATGGTGGAACTGGTGATGATGAGGATGATGTTGATGATTTTGAGGATGGCAGTGGTGATTTGCTGATGAGGATGAGGATGACGTTGACATGATGATAATAATCGAAGCAAGTTTAGAAGTCAAACTTCCGACAATATGGACAGATGAAAAGCAGAGCAGGGAAGAGGCAGAGAGAAGAGAAAGATCAGAAGAGAGAAGAGTAGAAGAGAAAGAGTAAGAAGAAAGAAGATTGAGATGCGCGAAAAGGTAGGAAAGTCGCGATTCACTGCGTTTTTCCAATGATTAGTGGCTCCGGAGGGTCGAAAAGTAGGCTCGCTAAAGCGGCGGGTGCGGAGCCAGCTGGCCAGAGGAGAGATGAAGGCGACCCGATGGCTCAGTTGGTATGGCGTTGGTCTTGCCAGCGGTGACAGACTGCCGGTGGTGGTTCGAATCCCTGCTGGTCCACTCGGGAGTCTCAAGTGCGACCCGCCGAAAGGCAACGGGCGCCGACCAAAAAAAAAATGGCCAGAGGAGAGAGGAAAAATTGCACGCCGTTGTGGCGCGAAGCAACTTTGCAAGTCAAAATGTACAAAACACCTGGTGCTCGGAGCACTGTTGGAAGTTCAGATGTTGAAAAAGTGCACGCCGTTGTGGCGCGAAGCACGTTTCCAAGTCAAAATGTACAAACGACACCAGGTGCGGACCACTTTTGGCAGTTGAGATGTTGAAAAAGTGCAAGCCGTTGTGGCGCGAAGCACATTTCCAAGTCAAAATGTACAAAACACACCAGGTGCGGACCACTTTTGGCAGTTGAGGTGTCGAAAAAGTGCACGCCGTTGTGGCGCGAAGCACATTTCCAAGTCAAAATGTACAAACCACACCAGGTGAGACCACTTTTGGCAGTTGAGATGTCGAAAAAGTGCACGCCGTTGTGGCGCGAAGCACATTTCCAAGTGAAAATGTACAAAGCACACCAGGTGCGGACCACTTTTGGAGGTTCCGATGTGGAAAAAGTGCACGCCGTTGTGGCGCGGAGCACATTTCGAAGTCAAAATGTAAAAAACACCAGGGTTTGGGACCACTTTTGGAGGTTCAGATGTCGCTTCGCTTCGCTTCGCTTCACTAAACTACACTACACTACATGACACTACACTACACTCCACTACACTACGCTACATTACACTACACTACACTTCACCACACTACAACTACAACTACACTCCACTAAAACCCGCTACACTCCACTACACTCCACTTCACTCCACTACACTCCACTACATTAAATTACACTACACTAAATTACACTACACTACACTACACCACACCACACTACACTACACTACCTTCCACTACACTTCACTACATTACACTACACTACACTCCACTACACTGCAACTACAGCTACAACTACAACTAAACTCCACTACACTCCACTACACTCCACTTCACTCCACTACACTAAATTACACTACACTGTACTACATCACGCACACTCCACTACACTACATTACACTACACTACCTTCCACTACACTTCACTACATTACTCTACACTACACTCCACTACGCTACAACTACAACTACAATGACACAACTACACAACTACACAACTACACTCCACTACACTCCACTACACTCCACTACACTCCACTACACTCCACTACACTCCACTACACTCCACTACACTCCACTACACTAACTTACACTACACTACACTACACTACATTACACTACACCCCACTCCGCTACACTACATTACACTACACTACACTACCTTCCACTACACTCCAGTACACTAAATTACACTAAATTACACTACACTACACTACATTACACTACACTACACTACATTCCACTACACTCCACTACACTACACTACATTCCACTACACTACATTACACTACACTACATTACACTCAATGACACTGCACCAAAGATAGACAGGTAGACAGATAGACAGACAGATAGATAGATAGGTAGACAGATAGACAGGTAGACAGCTAGACAGATAGACAGATGAAAGCGAGAGAGAGAGAGAGAGAGATAGATAGATAGATAGACAGATAGATAGATAGATAGATAGATAGACAGGTAGACAGCTACACAGATGAAAGAGAGAGAGAGAGAGATAGAGAGATAGATAGATAGATAGATAGATAGTTAGGTAGATAGGTAGATAGGTAAATAGGTAGATAGGTAGATGGGTAGATAGGTAGATAGGTAGATAGGTCGATAGGTCGATAGGTAGATAGATAGATAGATAGATAGATAGATCGATATATCGATAGATGCATAGGTAGATAGATGAGTAGGTAGGTAGGTAGGTAGGTAGGTAGGTAGGTAGGTAGGTAGGTAGGTAGGTAGGTAGGTAGGTAGATAGTCAGAGAAAGAGAGAGAAAAAGAGGAGACATCAGTCACCTTTCGGTCCATCAGTGGCTTCGCTCTGCCATCCGTGATTCACAACAACCAACCTCTCCTATAGGTTTCCTATGTTTGAAACTTCCGCCACCGCCTTGTGCGGTACTACTGGTAGTAATAATGGTGATGGCTCTGTTGATGATGTGCTCGGATGGCGTCGTACCCCGACGTCCGAGCAAGGGCATTCCGGACCAACTGCTTGATGAGATCAACGCCCAAACGTAAGACCTCGATTTTTGAATGCGCGTTTCTTGAAATTTTTATTTGCAATGCATGTTTGCAAAAATACTTTGAAACAACGTAAGGTTGTGATCCATACTGACAATGGCGCTGTGAGGGAGTGCTTGATTTCCTGTCATGCAACCAACGTGAATGCCCTTCCATTCCTTGAGGCTTGCGCTGATTTGGAATGTGACATGGCTTGGAACGCATGGATAGCTCGTGTTCCTAAAAAATCAAATGTGGCTGACGACCCATCCCGTTTCTCTGTGAAGAACTGGTAGATCAAGGATGTCAATGTGACTCTGTTGACCCATCCGACTGCTGGAGATGTCTGGTCAAAATGAGGAAAGGGGAAGCAATTGACCAGCATCGCAATCCCCAGTTTTAAGAAAAATATCACTTGCATGCGAGGTTCGTCATGGAAACACTTCAATGACAAATGAAAAACAATAAACATGACAAAACAAAAACACGAAATTGACATTAATTTTCCAAACCTTGGAAAAGTGTCATGGAGACATTGAAATTGAAACCATTTTAATTGGAAACACCAACGTCATCACTATTGGCAGAATGCATCAACTTCAAATACAAAACGACAACAGTTGCAAAACTAGTTCACAAACAAACAAACAAGTGACGTGTGTGTTTTTTTGGATGTTGTGGTCTTGTGCCTTGTTTTTGTTGTTGCATAAACATAACAAGGCATGCATGTGCACGCCCTGGTGAGCTGTTTTGACATTCAACAAGACCGGTTTTGACGCTGCCAGTTTATCATTTGCACCAAATGGCCCGGATCAACATTGTGTCCATGCCCCAGAATGTATTTCAAAGTGCAATTCTACTTTGCATCAATGTGTTGTGTCATCGGTTTCGCGGCGCTTGACCAAATTACAAAGGATTTTGATGTGAATTTTGGAACAACGGTTTTACTATTTTTTTTTCAGCTGAGGTGTCTTTTGGCAGGATGTGCTTGCATGTGGACCTTGAGCCGCACCTTCGTGAATCCTGGCAGCCAGAGACGTGAGGTGAGCGTGTCTGCCGAAGCTGGCTACTTCCCTGTTGGCAACGCCAAGCAGACCGCACCCTATGGAGAGCGCGACCCATTGCCAGCGGGCTATGGTATTCGCACAGGTCTGTCTGACCTGTTGAAACCACTGAATGCTGAGGCAGGTGTCGTTGCCAAGGAGGACAGCATTCCTACCATCTTGGTGATGCTGACTGGCATTGTGCTGCTGTTCCTCTTCTACCTGCTGCTGCTGCTCATCGACAACCAGTCTGTGCTGCTGCCCCCTGAGGATGAGTTTGATGAGTATGTGGCGAACTTTTTGCCGTATTTTTTCTTTGGCGAGAAGTGAGCGGTCTTATATTGACAAAATGTTCATTGCGGCATTGCCACTTTGTTTTCCTTGTGCAAACCGGTTGTGCCAAATTTGTGAAAACAAATCGAATCGCCGAATTTTTGGACAAAAAAACGGATTGCACACAGGACTGTGTCACAGGCATGATGTCACAAGATGTCACGGGATGTCACAGCTGTGAGTCTGCGAGTCCTTATCTGAACCAAATTTGTCGTTTTTATTTTTTATGCTTGAAACTCAATGGCGTGGTGACTGTGGCTCGATTCTGTAGTTTTTATTCAGATTTTTTTGAGTCGGTCATGGCCGTGCCCTCAGATATGTTGAGACATTTGTCAATTTGTGCAGCCTTGGTGAATTCAGCCGCCTCATTCGAACCACCTCCGAACCAAACCAAACATATTGTTCATTCTTTGCAAGGATCATACCTTGTTAGTAGTGGAATATATATATATATACAGATGCACTATGTTTGACAGTCAACTCACACCCATGTTGTTTTCAGTTGATGTCATGCTGTTTATTCTTTCAATGTTGTAGTGTAATGCGGCTGAGCGTGCGAGTGACATGTGCATTGTGAGTTGCAAACTCCACTCAAGACTTAAGAACAAGTATATCTTCAAGTGCAAATGTGTTTCATTTGAATGAAAAATTGTTTTAAGATGTTGCCATGTAGGTGCGAACAAGTAGACTGTAACACCTCCAATAAATATATGCATCGTCTGCATCGTACACCTTGCCTCTTTTTCTTGAGACTTGAAATAAGCACAGGCTCCGTCACGGCTAATACGTCAGGAACCGAGTTGTAAGATTCACTGTCTGATACTTTGGCCGTGAACAATTTGTTTAACGTGGTAGCAAACATGTTTGCATTTTCAGATTGAGCAATCGGGCCTTCAATAGGTATACTTCCTGTCATGCCTTTGACACACAATACGTATAGAAAACACATATAATGTTCCCGTGTTTCAGCTGAGTTCAGCGTCGAAGTGTTCTTGTCTTGAGCAACTTTTGTGAGGGCCGATTCGAGGTCCTGATGTGAAGCCTTCGGTTCCCACTGAAGAACAGGTGCCTGACGCCTTTTGACGCCTCCCGTGGGAATCTCCCTTCTGATCTGACCAGGTGGGGAGGTACCTGTCTATACTGACCTGCGAGAATGCAGAGGACGGGACTATTTGGAAAGACGGAAAGACCTCATGATTTACCGGGACTCTGAGACTCTGGGATGGAAGTGTGGGAAGAATCGTAAAGATCTGATGTTATACGGGTTGTCGGGCTCTAGGTTGATTGACCCAACACTGTTTCTTCCAAGCAAATGCACCTCCAACGACAAGCCTTTGATCAAGTGGCGACTCAAGATAGACAGAACTATTTGAGGACACGGTCTACCGCCAGACTCTCTTGCCTTCCGGCTTGGCATCTCGCTCACACCATGGCTGTTTCCAAGTCGAAGCTGTGAGGCATTGAGAAAAGCAGACTTCTCCGGCACTGCCTCGGCTGTCTTCTCTGCCAAAGGCTGCCGTGGGGACCGAACCTAAACGAAGAGCTGCACAGTTGCCCAACGGGCCCAACAACACATAGTACCAGCCTGCTTTGCGGAACGAAGGTAGGCCCAGGTAGGCGCCAGAGGTCCCAGTTGCTTCCAAAAACGGTTCCAGAAGTAGCAGCTGCTGATATGGCACCTATTCCCGGAGACTTGCACCCCATGTGATGCCTTCCCATTATATCATAGGGATTCATAGGGGTGATTGAATCATTGAGACGATGACAGGTTCTTTGGATACAGCCAATTTGGCAGCAGCAGCAACCCGGCACCCAAACTTAGGGGTCCGACCGTCCGACCTGCTTCATTCTCTAACTGATTGTTATGGAGGATGCATATTGATGACGGTCAATCAGGTCTGTGAGGTACACGAATCCTTTTTCGGCCAATGTGAAATTGGTTTGGTGACGACAAAAAAAACCTCGACAAAGAACACATCTAACACATCCTCATCTCAGGTTCTAGAATGTCTTGCCAGCATCCCCTCCCAAGTAGAGGCAGGATAGGGATGGATAGGGGACATTGCTCGACACGTTGAGCTGCGACACGAGAAATCAGCTGTGTCAAGCTGTTCAAAGTCGGAACAGTCCTATTGTCTTTCAGGTGTTTCGCGAAGAGTCAGGGTACCCAGAGCTAAGCAATCTTTTGGGTGGCAACTTGAATTTTTAAGGCATGAACACTGACATCTTTTGACTTGATCTGGACACTTGGCAGTCCCACCTGACCTCATGCAGTGGCATCAATGGCATCAATAATCCAAGATCCAGGTCCTTGATCTCACGCTGCAGCTTCATTTGAGCTTATATAAAGGTCATATGGAAATCCAACAGGATGCAATCCATTTGCATTGTGCATATGCGGCATATGCATATCATTTCTTCACAGCCGAATCTTTCAACACAAGCAACAGATAGGAGCTCTCGAAAGATACCAAAAGACCGAAAGCACGTTGCTGAAGACCACCTGCTTTTGTTGAAAAAAAGGAGCTCACTTTCATGTAGCCGTGCGGCCGAGCTTGCCTTCTAGTCATGCCTTCAGGCTAAGGCATTGTGAGACAGCATGTGAGGACTATCAACATGTGAGGAGTAAGCTTCACATGATCTATATAAGTGGAAAAAAGCACATTTTGGACTCTGACTTTGACTGTTCAGCATCTTCTGTCTTTGAAGTCTTCCCTGCTTGACTCTGCTTGACTCCCAAAATGTTCGAAGCAACCGCAACCCTGGTACAACCAGAATTCTCTGTT
>CAMXCT020005534.1:15000-65000 GCA_947184155.2 Cladocopium goreaui
CATAGTGCAAACTAGTGTAGTTGTAGTTGTAGTGTAATGTCGTGTAGTGCAATGTAGTGGTAGTTGCAGTTGTAGTGTAATGTAATGTAATTAGTGTAGTGTAGCGTTGTGTAATGTGGTGTTGTTCTAGTTGTATTTGTATTTGTAGCTGTAATGCAATGCAATTTAACTAGTGCATTGTAGTGTCAGGTAGTGTAGCTGTCATTGTAGTTGTAGCTGTGGTGGTGGTGGTGGTTGTCGTCGTCGTCGTAATAGTAGTAGTAGTAGGAGTAGTAGTAGTAGTAGTGGTAGTAGTGGTAGTAGCAGTAGTAGCAGTAGTAGTGTAGTAGTAGTAGTAGTAGTAGTAGTAGTAGTAGTAGTAGTAGTAGTACCAGTAGTAGTAGTAGTAGTAGTAGTAGTAGTAGTAGTAGTGGTGTAGTGTAGTGGTACTTGTAGTTGCAGTTGCAGTTGAAGTTGTCTATCTATCTATCTATCTATGTATCTATCTATCTATCTGTCTATCTATCTGCAAGCTTGAAAACGAAGCTATTCTGCGAGACGTCCTCAGGTTTTGAACTTGACAACATCAAAAACGCAGCAATTCTGCGAGATTTCCTCAATGTTTGAACTTGACAACGTCAAAAACGAAGGATTTCTGCGAGGCTTCCTCAATTTTTCGAGTTGACAACATCAAAAACGAAGCAATTCTGCGAGACTTCCTTCAAAAATGGAAAGTTGAGTGCAGAGCTGACGGCCTCGTACCAATGCGTTTTGCGATTTTTCCACTCCACCTGTCTAAAGTACTGGGCCTGCCACGAAAAAGTGATGCCAGGTCATACGAAGTGTTGCACCTGTCACGCGAAATCATCTCAGCAAACCTGAAGATCTGATGCTCCAAAAAATGCAACCCCTCTCAGGAAATGAGCGCCCTGACCTCCTAACATCTCTCATGAACATGTCTTTTGTACTGCGCCTGCCACAGAAAATGCATCTTTGCAGATCCTCTTCAAAAGTCCCACGCCTGCCATCGTTTTTGGAAATGCAACAAAACCCTCATGTTTTGCTCACTTTTGACAAGATCGACACTCCCTTGCACCTGCCACGCAAAACAACATCTGAACGTCCAAAAGTGTTCCGCACCCCTCAGTTTTTAACACTTGCGACTTGGAAATGTGCTTCGCGCCACAAGGGCGTGCACTTTTCGACATCGCAACTTCCAAAAGTGCTCTGAACCCGTCACGCCACAACGGCGTGCACTTTTTCGACATCTCAACTTCCAAAAGTGCTCTGAACCCGTCAGTTTTTTACACTTTTGACTTCGAAATGTGCTTCGCGCCACAACGGCGTGCACTTTTTCGACATCGCAACTTCTAAAGGCGGACCGACGTTGGTGTGTTTTGTACATTTTGAGTTGGAAATGTGCTTCTTGCACAACGGCGTTTTTCATCTCTCATCTGGCCAGCTGGCTTCGCACCCGCCGCTTTAGCGAGCCTGCTTTTCGATCCTCCGGAGCCACAAATCATTGGAAAAACACAGTGTTTCGCGACTTTCCTACCTTTTCGCGCACCTGGATCTTCTTTCTTCTGAGACGTTCTCTTTTTTGATCTTCTTTTTTCTTCTCTTCTGTCCTCTGACTCTTCCCATCGTTGCGATTCATCTGTCCACACTGTCGGAAGTTTGACTTCTAAACTTCCTTCGGTTATATTGATAACAATGACAGCTTGATGCTGGGCGCTTCATGCCGAGGCGCCGGCGACCCTCCCTCTGCAGCATGAGTGACATCTTGTGTGACGCAGCTGAGCCTCTGGGTTGCACCATGATGCAGAGGCATGGAGAACATCAGCAATGTGACAGGTTCACAAACTGTGCAAACCATGATCAATCCCTCCAAATGGTTCTATTTGTTTGCAGATTTTTGTTGCCGTTCAAGATTGAGAATCACCCGCATTATCTCGCATTACTTTTCAGGAACATTGAAAATCAATGGTTTGGGACAGAAATATCTTCCAAGTAGGGAAAAAAGGAAGTCACCCGTCGGAATTTTGGCATGCATTTTCCTACGGACTCATCGAGCCAGCTGCGAAAACAACTTCTTGGCCTCGGCCTCATAGCGTGCAACGTGCTCAGGGAGTTGGAGATGATGTCGCCTTCGAACGACAAACACGAGAATGTGTCCGAGGACATCAGTGCAAACAGGATCAAGTAGGGCCTATTGGCCTATTGGAATCCGGACTGCTTTTGGTCACCCTCTACCCTTCTCAACCTTTCGCTCAATTTATTTCCGTGTACTTCAAAACCTTCAAAATGGGCTACCCAAAAGGTCATCATGTTGAAAAAAGGAACTCCAGCAGACAGCCAGCAGGAGATGAATGAAGAGACACAGGCACCCCAACTCTGATAGTGGAGCGGTCGCTGAATTTGTACTCGGAGGATTTTCGATTTATGTACACATGTTCGAAATCACACAACCATAAATGTTGCGATGCAGATTGCACACAACCTTATTTATTATAATTATACTATATTATATTCAAAATTATATTATATTACATTTTATTACATTACATTATATTATATGATATTTTATTTTATTAAATTATGTAAAACAAATTTATTTTATTTTATTTTATTTTACATTATATTCTATCACATTATATTATATTAAATTATTTTTTTACATTATATATATAGATATTATAATATTATATTATATATATATTATTTTATTGTATTAGAATATTATATTATATTATATTATATTATATTATGTTACATTTTTATTGAAATTATCTTTATATTATATTATATTACATTATATTACATTACATTTTATTTCAAATATATATTATATTGTATTATATTACATATTTTTTGATATTATATTATATTATATATTTTTTAAATTATATCATATTATATTATATTATATGATATGATATTATATGATATTATAATATATTAAATTAAATTATATTATATTACATTACATTATATATACAGTATTATATACTGCAAAGTACACAATGGGATAGTTCCAAGTGCACAGCCCGCCACCTCACGAAGTGCAACGGGGACGCTCGAAGGCAAAGGTCTTTTCCAAGACCACCGGCGCAGTCGCTTCGGCTTAAGCACCCTCCCTATGAGGAAATGGGGAAATTGGGCCGTAAATTGGCCAGGTTGTGAAAAAGAATCTCTGAAATGCACAGATGGACATGTTGCATGGATGTGCAACTCACATATACAGATACATATATATATATATATTTATTATATCATACTTTTAAATATTATATTGAAATTATATTATATTATATTATGGTATATTATATTATATTGTATTGTATTATATTATATTATATTCTATTATATTATATTGTACTATATTATATTATATTAAGTTATGTTATATTATACTATATTATATTCAATTAAATTAAATTCTATTATGTTAAATTATATTATATTATATTATATTATATTATATTAATTTAAATTCAATTATATTATATTATATTATACTGTATTATAATATATTATATTATATTTTATTATATTATATTAAATTATATCATATTATGTCATATTATATTATAATATAATATCTTATACACATGTATGTATGCATTGGATACACATATTGTATCTGTAATCATAGAGAGGAACATGAGGGGAGGAACCTCGAAGATCCCCGTCAGGCCATGTTCAATTCCCTTGAGTCTTTGGCTGAGGCGTGTAGCAGCATTGACGTTTCCATTGTTTCATCTTAGATTGGTCACTCTTGCTGTTTGAGACGGGCTCATGGATTTATTTTGGCCTCTGCATATTTTGGTTTCAAGGGAAACTGAATTTGGATGCTTCCGAATTGTGCTTGTGGAGCTCAACACTGCGAGAGAAGTGAATGCAGAGCTGGTTTCCCTCGCTCAAGATCACAACGCCTTGAGGCTGCATCGAAATTGATCCTAGCTGGACAAGTGGAGGAGGTCCGGATCTTCCCAAAGTTCAGTGGGGTGAACTGAGGGATGTTTAGTTCATCAGCACCTTTGAGGCACTGCAGATACTCGAACAGGCCTTCACCTCTGTGGAGGCTGAGGAAGACGTGGAGGCAAACATGCTGGGGGGGTTTTAGTGGGGTCCTGTTCAAACATCACCCAACCATCCAGGAGTTAATTTGAATTCACCACTGAAATGTGATGTTGTAGTCATTAAAGGGGGGACCTACCAGCCCCTGGCCCATCTGTCTCTCAGACGTTTTTTTGTTGATAGAGATTGTGGTGCTGCTAGCATGAAGGGCTGGCCAAGCTATTGATAAAGCTTCAAGAGCTCTCCTGCGAAGCGCTTCCCTGGCCAGATAGCCTTGGCTGGTGTTGGAGTGCAGATTCTCCTATGTGCCGGCTTGTCGCAGGCTTTTTTCCTGGGATTTCTGAAGCGAGACTGTAATGTCATGAACAAGTACGTGTTGGGAACACAAGCTACGCCGAAGCCATGAGAGCTGAGCTGGGCATGAAGCTTCCAGCTGCTGGTCGTTTGTTTGTGGCAGCCTGTACAGGCAAAAAGACACGAGGAAGCCCTGGAAATTGCCCAACATGCAGTGCAGAGTGCAGACGCTGTCCTAGAGCAGCTGGAGGCCATGGCATTACTTACATTGTTTGGAGTGGTGACTTGTTTTTACCTCGACTTTCCCTAGCCTCCTGATTCAATGTCCGAATGAGCAGCCACTGGTTGTCTGACCCGAGAGCACCTGGAATCCTGTGGAGATTTCCTCAGCTTTTCCAAGGAGCCTGGTGAAGAGATAGCCGATGCTGCTGAAGTGAAAGGTTCCGAGGATTTGGAGGCAGGGACTCATTTCAACGGCACGCAGCTGATTTGCATGCTTGAGCCAACTTGAGCCAACTTGAGCCCAAGCTTTTCTTCAGCATTTTTTTAAAACAAATACTTGAATTGAAACATGGCTTTCGTTCCGTTATGCGCACCGAACCTCAAAGAAGCAATGCTTTTCCAGTAAAGTGTGAACATGAATCAAACATGCTGCGCTTTGTTGGCAGAGGCTCCAGCCGAAGAGCCAGCGACACCGTTGGCGCCGGCACCTCCACACGTTCCCATGGCCCTGCTGCAGCGAGCTCTGGAGTCAGCAGCCAGGGGTCCAAGTGAGTCCAAGCTGTTCACAGTCGGCCTGGGGAGCGAATGGGAGCCACCGGGAACCGCTTGTTGCCCTGCCAGGTTCAATCGAGGCAATGCCAAGCTCTGGAAATGGAATTCCTGGGGCCAAGGCCGGCTGTGTGAGACCATACTTGAACAGCCTTGTGCCACAGAGCCAGATGATCAACGATGTGTCCTATGTGTCCTGTCAGTCACAAGAGGTGGCTTGCAGCCATCCAATTTTTCTACAGGGATAGCTTTGCGCACTTTGTAAAAATAGCATGCCGAAGAGGTGCAAGGAGATTGGCCTGGACTTCTGGCAAAAGCTGATGGGGCTGCAAGATGAATGTCTTGAACTGGTACCTTGACACTGAACAGTTCGAAGGCCTATTTGCCTCAGTTTTGTTCTTTAATATTTGGCAGTGTGTCAAAACCTTGTATCCCTGGTGAACATCAAAATAGCTGGTAAATGGATGTTCATCCCACTAAAAATGGTATTAATAGGTATTGATCCATACCCATTTAATATCAGTAAATATTAGATAGTCTTCATGATTCATGCTTTGAGCGACCCTGATATTGCACTTGGTAAGATAGCTCCATTCGGCATGTGTTTCTGGATTCTAAGGTAGGCTGTTCACGGAATATATCCAAGTGCATGATTGTTTGGACTTTGGACCTGCAAGTTTTGCACTCTTTGCATATTTTGAGTATAGTTTAATTATCCCCATAAAGATAGAAAGGTGCTGCTCCACTATTTTCGTACCTGTCTTCAAGGGCTCCTATTTCTTATTGATTGGGTTTCTTGTTTCCGGTGCCGAGGCCCAAGGTTTGCCGCGCAGCAGCAAGGTGAGGCAAAGAGCCGAGCAGGGCAAGCGCGAATGGCAGGCGAATCATCAGGGCTGCTCCAACCGATAGGTACCAGCGATAGCCACAAGGGAAAAGGGAGGGAACAGTTGTAACTTTTACATGTAAAAACATACCCAACCTGTTTTGCATTTGGGGTGCTGGGAACAACCCTCATTGACTGGTGGATTTCAGGCCCATCTTTTTTTTTGACTAACGGACTAACATCAGAGGGAAGTTGGGAAATAGAATGAGAACTGCTACAGTTTGCAAGGACTTGGCATCTTGAAGGATGTCAAGAGACCTTCCAAAAGTTGACAAAACCTGGAGGTGGCAAAAGCTAGCGGCGCATGCTTTGATTTTCCCCACCTCGTTCCTATGATGTGAAATGTTGGAAATGCCCAAAGTCCCTGGTGGTTGATGGTTTAACGGTTATACATGGTCATATCAATGGTTGAAAAAAAGCTTATACATGCTTATATATATATTAATATAGTTCGTTATAAAAATGGTTCTATGGGGTTCCAATGGATTTCATGACGTCTAGTAGGACTAGTAGGACTCATCCAATGTGGGAACCGCTTGTCCGAAACCGGTCAGTTGCGCGCGGCCGACGCGACCCTGCCGAAGCTCTCGCCAGAACCTCGGTGGGCTAACGTATATCCCGTGGTTTCTTGTCCTTTTCCACACTGAAATCGCCATGATGGGGTATATAAGTATATATATATGATTATATATGAATGTATATGATATATCTAAATATATCTAACGTATATCCCCTATTTTTATCTATTTTGGCACAAATCCACCTGGACACATGAAAGGCTTAGAGTCAGAGATCGAAAGGTGGGGCTTCGGAAAGCAGAACCTTTTCCGGGGCTGCCTGCCAACTTGAGTACTGATTGAATTTCCATGAGGAGATTTAATTGCCAAAAGGCCAATTCCATTTATCAGCAGGCTTCAGGACACCCTCTGACAATTAGTTGGGGTCAACTCTGGCATTGCAAGCCTAGAGAAAAGAAATGGTAATTTGCCAAGTACTTAGCTGCTGTTACTCAGGCCTGGATGCTCAGGAGCGTTGCAGGTGAGACTTGGTCAGGGTTCAAACATGAAAGCTACATGATCAGACCGATGTAGCCAGCAAGGGCGATGTGTATAGTCTGTATAGTGCAGCAAATAACAAGGAACAAATGCTCTTCTCATTCACCAGTGCAGTTGAGCACAGTTTCTTCTGTCGCATCACGGCCGACAATTGAAGGCGTGGCGCTGCATGCTGGGCGCTCCCAGGAAGGCCTATGCGCGCTCCAACGAAGGTCTGCACCTTCCGAGGCATGAGAGACTGTACCAAGGAGAGGGGCACATGGGATGCTGGAAATGTCTGGACATGTCTGGAAATGCTGAAGGCTTTCAGCCTGCTGAAGGCTTTCAGCGGCTTAACGTTTCGTGGATTTTGGTGGACGGGTGCCTCTCGATTCAACTTTCATGCGGAGTCCTAGGATTTGGTCAGCTAGTCGCCTGGCACTGCAGGAATTCCGCCCGTGGTGGATCTCGACTTCGAACGCTGGCGGAGGCACCCCAGCTTCCAGATGGAACCTAGGCCTGGAGTCCGCCGAGGAATTGAGCTCATCCTGTTCCAGGGCATGGCCATATTCAGTCAGATATCAAGAACAATCCCACCGGATTCTTCCATGTTTTGTTGGATTCATGTTTGTCCTCATCCCACAGTAGTCCAATCCTTTGCCTCATTTCCCTCGTGCTGGCAGTACTCCATCTTCCACTTATATGGAGAAGGCCCGTCCTTTTGCCGGTTTTGAAAGGAAGTGGTACTGAGATGTACTGAGCTATGTGGGCTGGTCTGAAAATGGGGTATATATGCCCCCAAACAGTCATTTTCCCAAACGGTCATTTTCATCAAGGAAATGATGATCAATCATTAAAAAATTGCATAGCCCCTTTTTTCACGCAGACCCCTGTACTGGCAATGCTTTCCCAAAGCTCTTCTCTGCAGACAATGTTGTTATCTACGAGTTGATGTCTACGAGGTTGATGTTTGCCACAAAATGCCTACCCGTTGAACAAACAGTTTTTGATTTGCCTGTTTGGCTCCGCCATTTCAACGCAGGGTCTTTCTGTCGATATATCCGATAGACTATTGCTAAGGTTTTGTGTGATGGTTGGATAGAACAAAGAAGTCCTTGTCCTTGTGTTAGTAGCTGATGTGTCTCTTTTTCTGTTGTTTGTCCTGATGTGAATGATGGTTTGTCAGATGTTGCGCCAGTCGTGTTGGAATTTCCAGGCCCGGGGATCCATCTCTGCCGAGCACCTAGAAACTGTCGGGTGAGCTCCCATATCAACTCCTCACGTCATTTGGATGGGTGGATATGGGTGGATAAGATATGAAAAGATTCAAGTCTTCTGAAGTCTTCTGAACATGTTGCGGCTTGGTGCCAGGTTTTTGCACATGGTATGGTAGACTCAGATCAGTCCAAGCCTTGCGACCAAGGCACAAACTCTTGGATCATGGCTGCAGCCCAAGGTCTTTATCAAACACATCAGATTCCAAGCCATACCAATTGTGTACAATCTTAGCATCAAAGCATTGGGACAGACATTCTTTTCCTTGTGCTTCTTTTCGTTGTGCTTTTCTGCAGATGTTTTCCCCTACCTTAAAAAGCATTTTATAATGTTTTATAATTGTACTTCCATGTACTTCCTATAATTGTTATTAATTGTTGAGATAGTGATAAGCCGCCATAGATCACCACTTTGTATACCTTGTGCCCATTTACGACACAACTGGGATGGTGCTTATTGGGCAAAGTCCAGGTCCACAAGCTCCTCGTTGGCTTCCACAGGTGCAATGGGGGATTTTACACCCAAAATGCCATGTCTTCAATGAAGAAACTGCTGGTAAATCATGGGAGAATGGGAGTTTTCCATAGTTTTCCAGTGATTCTCGTACAGAAACCCATGTCCCGCTTCTTTGGTCTGTCTGAGTTTTAGGCTTCATGTCCACTCGAAAGTCAGCTTCTACTGCAGGTATGAAATCCACCAGTAGACACCAGGCAGGGATCGGAGGGATGACTCATTTGGGTTGTGAAAAAGTAGGCATTTCGAATTTCAACGACACCTTTCAGCAGTTCATGCCCCCTTCAACTTTCAAGCTACCATGCAGTTTTAGCTTGGATGTCTCAAAATGCCAATTAGCTTGATGCACGTGATTGACAAGCTTCTTCCTGCTGATCATACTGATTCTTAGCTCCGTGAGCTATTGGACACACTTCCGGTCATACGTAGTCATAGCATGTCATAGCCAGCCAACTTTGCAATGCCTGAAGGTGTGCCACCAAAGTGGGTCAAAGTCATGTGAGCATGTCGAACTCAAGAACTTGGCTCATAGTCTATTTCCAACCAGAAAACTTCAGTGGCTTTCTTCAACCGTCCGAATGATTGCCAATGATCCTATGTTTTTGGATGATTTCCAAGGTTTTTCCACACGGATTCAGCCGTTCCCTGGTCAGTTGCCGCGCGGGGATTTGTACGTCAACACCTCCCCGCGGCGTGGCGAGCTGCCGCGCACGCCCAACTGGACTTCTGCCAGGCGAGAGATGCCATGACACTACTTTCGATCGGAAAGTTGAAAGATTTGGAAGGAAATTCTGGGGAAAACATCATCGAAGTACTAACCGGGAAATACTTCATAATACTTCTATTTGTTTGGGGGTTACAATCGTATTACATAAAAATTATGTATATACTGATATACTTGTATACATATGTACAATGACAATCAAGTCATCCACTACAAAATAGATGTATAAATGAGTTCCACTAAGAAATCACCAGTGATTCTTGATACATGCATATACACTACATACGTTCCAATGAGGGTTCAGGGAATGTGCTGCGTGGGGCCGCACTCTTTCTATACAGGTTTGTCGGAAAATATGGCACCCCATTCGATCTCAGGGTTTCAGAAAATAATTTCCCTCATCATTTGATGGCCGTGTATCTACATAAATCTCCCAGTTTCGCACACAAAAAGCAGATGAAACACAGATAAATATCAGATCAATAGTTGCTAAAATGCAGAAGGTCCATTTTTTCTTGACAAAAAGAACTTAATAGACAAGCAAAGCACCCACTGCAGCTTTTCAGGAGAGTACCGGTGCTCTTCTCCATTCAGGGCACTGAGGGCAAATCTTCCTGGGCCCTGAGGAGATGGCTAGCCTTTTTCAAGGGTTTTTCAACACCTCGTTTGCGAGGGTATCTGGCTGCCTTGTGAAGGACTCTTCGGAAGCGGGATCGTGTGGTCTTTGACGACAAGAAAATGAATGCGTTCGAGGAAAGTCGGAAAGTCTCAGACATTTTTTTACACACAACTGCTGCACTGCTGCGGGAGCGATCACTTGTGTGTCTTTCGCCAGGACTGGCGTAAAAACGGTTCTGGACCAAAGATGCGACTCAGAGACCAGGCTTTAATCTGCGATTGTAGTCAACTAATTCAACTAGCTGTTCCGTTGCTGTTGTGGAGCAATAGCGTCATGCTCTGGACCAACGGGCAGGTTCTGCAGACAGAAAAAGGGATGCAATACTTTCACGACAACTTGAAGAAACAGTTCGAAGCTTAGTGTTGGCCAACCTTGTTATGAATGAGATAGTCGCTTTGGAAACATCACTCAATGCCAGTGTCACGCGCCTGTTGTCATCATTGGGGTTCGTCTGAGAGTAGGATAATCTCCCTAAATCCGCTGGCCAAACATCATTTTCCCACTAAGGTAGCCATAAATTGGGTTAAATCCATGTAAAGCCATCCTTTTCAACGCAGCTGTTGGCCAAGGAGTTATCGTTTCAAGAACTTTTGGCTCAAGGACATGGCCCGCGGCTCAGGGTTCTCCCTTGGGCGGGTGTCCTTTTGGGGCGACCATTTACTGCACCGAGGTGACCCAGGATGATCTCTACGAGGATCGGACCATTTACTGCTCCGAGGCAGGAATGGAGTGGACTGAGTAGACTGCAAGCGCTGCCGCAATAGTTTAAAACAACCAAGGACTTCAAGAATTCTGGCATCATATGTGTGCTTGCTGCTGAATCGATGCAGTCCAACTCAAAAATGGGACAGTCTGCAAGAGTTCCTGTCAGATCAGTCTGTTGTTTTTAATGTCCTTGCAAAACGCAGCATGAGGCAGAAAGACCAAGCGAAAGGTCTTGTCCATCTCAACCAAAAATGATCAAAACTGAATGTTTGGCCAGTGTTCATTAGTGGCTAGGATGAAGGACCTCCCATTCGATCCCAATTGAGAACTGCGACGAAATCCCTGCGTATTGGATCTATTCATTTGGGGGAATAACTGGCAGCCACTGTCTTCCTGTACTCTGCTGGCCAAGCGGACAACACAAGAAAAGTAGATCCTTTAACTTTAAGTGTTTTGACACTTGGTGTTAATGCATAATCGCTAGTCTCAAACTGACAGAGGAGATGTTTGTAGACGTGTTGATACGCATTTTAAATCAAAAAACTCCCAAAATATCAATTGTTGATTTCCAGTGAGCATTTTCATCTCAACATTAGCAGTCCAAGTATCCATTGAAAGGGCATTTCTGCTACGGATAGCTCAATATCAACTCAAAACCAACGCCATAGATGGCCACAAGTCTTTCTTGGGATTCTATTTGTTACATTCTCTGAGTGTTCTGAAGCGCGTGCTTCACGTGCGTCTCAGCGTGCTCCGAGTTCCTGTACGAGTCAAACTTTAAATCCCATGCGCCGCTGGAAGAAACAAACCAGAGTTTTCCAGATGTACAACTACGCCTTTAGAAGAGCGTTCAAGTGCGCGGGATTGGTGTCGCAATTGAACAACCACCAAATATGCCACTAGAATGTTCTAACCGGGAACGAAAAACTTTAGCGTCGAACTACCCAGCATTTTCCCCAGAAAGGATTATGTTGTCCCTGGGCCAAATGGGGTAAGCGTTTCGATGGGAAAAGGATGGAAAGGGCACCAGGGCACCTATCTCTTCGCCAGGGGCTGCGGGTCCTGAAGAAAAATCCGTGAGAGAACCTGGAAGATGGGCTGAGAATTTGGTGCATGACTTCATCAAGACCCTGCAATCATAATCTGTGTTGACTTGATTCGTCTAGAGATCTAGCTATTGCACCTATGGTAGTCTATTCTGAGAGCATTGTTTTTGGCTAACCTCCCATTCTTGATGGTAACAATCTCCATTTTGCCAAACATGTTAGAAATGGGTATGATAGGATGTTGTTTGCAAAACTGGGCTGTTCCTACGCCTTTTTCTCTTTCCCACTGAGGCGTAAGCAGCTGCGACCCAGCTCTCCAATCAATCCCCAGGTGGTTGACAGAATTTGGGAAGTTGGGCGTTGCAGGATTGCGAGTAGGCAAGAAACGTGCACCTTGATCATCTGAGTTCTTGATTTGGAAGCAGCTTTCTTATCTGGTTCGAAGTCTTTGACTTGTAGCAATGGCCAGCAATTGCGTGACTTTTGTGAAGTATCCCCCTATTTGCCGAGTTAGACAAAATCAGCAGCTTTTTCCCTTAGTCGTAGACTATCCTAGACTCCAATGTGCTGGAAGCCTTACAGTAGCTCGATCGTGAATTTCATTTCAGGCCAAGAAGCTCTTCGACCACTACGGGATCTCATGTCTGCTTCCGAGCTGTGCCGAGGAACATCGTGACGAGCCGGTGGTTTTTTTTCTTCAGTGATAGGCTGCGGATGAATCCACATGCCAACGCTTGGCATCGCTTGGCTTCAAGGATTCAAGGGTCACAAAACTGCCACTGCGCCTGGAACATCTGAGGCCCTAGCATTTCGGAGCCATCGACCCTACACTTGCAGGTGTTTGGAGCTCAGGTTGTCCAGCGATCTCTGGTGGGCCGTGTCTCTCTTCGGAATCTTCGGAATAAGGTAGATATATATATATATATATATAATCTGATGTCCAAGATCAAGCTGTAAATCTGCGTTCAACTGTGGAGTAAAGAAATCCCTGACTCAGTACTTTCGAAGTGTTTGGCACCCCCCCAATCCCCCGAAAAGGTGGCAACTTGCCCTCAGATCGAGATCAACATGAAACCCACAATCAACCAATCAAACAACCCATGCAGTTATGAACCGGGTCGGGATTGCTCCAATGAACAAGCTGAGGAATTCGTACTCCGAGTTGCTGCAAAAGTCACAGGCACAGCACATGACATCAGACTTGTACTGCTCTATGGGTCGGGTTATCCATTGACAGCCAATCTCGAAAGAAGCCAAGATGAAAGGAAGAAACACAATCTATACTGGGAAGTTTTAGTGTCATTGGATGATTGGCGTCAGGTTTTCCTCCAACCAGCTCTCCTTTTGGCTTTCATAGCGCTTGATGAAATAACATATTCTTCACATGAATTTCCCTTCATCAGCCTATGGAATCCTTGAATGTACAGCGGTTTGCACCTCTTTTTTAAGTTGCACCAACCAGCGCAAGAGCATAAACCTCGCACCGCCCGCACCGGACCCCAGAACCAAGCCAAACTGGATCGGCTTCCCTGGGACAAGGGCACGATTCTCAGAAGCTGAGTGTTTGAACGCAGTTTGGATCAGCCCTGGATCCTATTGGTTGATTGCAATTTGGGATGGGTCAAGTGTTTCAGAACTTTGGACCCACAGATGGACTGATTGTTTTCCAAAGTATTTCATTGTACCAAAGCGTTTTTAGTTGCACCCACTACAACTGAGTTTGTGACAACAATGAGACTTCTTGACAGATATAACAAATGTGTTCAGTTTCTGGTAGCCTCTCTCCTGGGTTTGTCGCATCCAAACAAGATTGGATCCATCAAAGATGTGACAGCATGCTCCCTGAATTTCGATGCTGAGTGCTTCGCATCCTTCGGGTCCCCATCTGTGTGAACCATGTGAACCACTGAGGCAACAGCAAACGGCGGAGGTTCAGCAACATGGGGCACTTCGATGCCCTCCGGGTGATCCTGCGGAAACATCGCCGCACCGCTGTGTCTGGGCATGGCCTTCCTGGCCTTCCTGTCAAAGCAACCAAATCCTCCTGACTCTCCTGACCGCCCGTGGCATGGGGTCAATGGCTTTGCCGGATTTCTTTTCATGGCTGCACACCGTCATTCTTAACTTTAGCTCCTGACAGATGAATCATGAGTGATTCGGTCACTTTTTGTTGGCAGCGTGACAACGTGTGTTGGTTTCTTGCGTTTGAATAGTTTGAACCGAACCTTGTTGGCGCGACTCAGCCAAGCTGCAGCTAGCTACCCAACTTTCTAATTCGACTGCGGAAGCCAAGCTTCTGTGCAAAGTTGTCGGACCTTTTTGTTTTCTCAATCAAGAGCACTAGACTTCTGAAGGAAGTCCTGAATGGAATACCTCCACCATGCCCCTACAAGGGGGATGAAGCAATTGAAACCAGTTATGGTAACGAAAAAGAGCATTGACATTCCATCACCTTGTCACTGCACCTGAACTTTTGGAAAGAATCCTCCAATGAACTTTTTGCAACATCTTCTTTGATCCACTGTAGTCCACTGCCCAGGTTTCAGGATCCAGAGGTCTTGCCATGTGTGCTGGAAGCCTTTAGCCACGCCACCAAGAATAGCGTGACACCCAGTGTGGCTGGCGACTTTGTTCGTTTTTGCGCCCGGGACCCAGAGAAATCCGGCTTGGAACAGGAGTTGGTTTGAGCTTGATGAAGTTGATGCAACAGCCAGACATCCTGGCAGCCCCTTTTTGCAACACAAGCAAATGAACGAACTCATAGATTTGGAGAAGCTGATGAAGACTTGCCAAGACCCTTCAAAGGTCTTGAACGGCCTGATGCCGACTTGAGAACCAGCTTGAACCCAGTTCTATTTTCAGCTTCAGATTTCCCGTCTGATAATGATCCCAAGAGGCTTTGCCATAGTCAACTCTGGTAGTGCCTCAGGTGGCCTACAGGATTCACTGCTATTTCCAGACGAGCTTGTTGGCGCCCGTCTTGGCAAAGCATGCTTCCCAGCACCAGCCGCAAGTTGCTGTGCTCATTTCAACATCCAGAGTGTAGACCGCGTTTCAAGATGCTAGTAGATCACTGCTTCCATACTCTTGCCCATTTTGGATAGTTGACCCTGGATTCACCGAAGCCTCCATTTTGGACGATGGTGACACGGCCTCAAGGCCTGCAGTGGTCTTCATCCTGGGTGGCCCTGGTGCCGGTCGGATACCCGGAACAGGGAAGGGAATTTACTGCTGGTGATAGTTTCTGGCGCACCATGAAGAAGCACCAGAATCATTTCAACTGATCCTTGGATCTGCACAATTCATTGCAAGGTAGTGGCACAAAGCCAGCTCAAATTAGGCTTGTACTAGTGGTCTAGGTAGTGCAGTCCAGCTTCACAGCATTTGAGGCAAGGGCACGCAATGCGAACGCATTTCCCAGGCTGTGAGATTGCACGGCAGCTGGGAACATCTTCGATATTGGCTTTGACTATCATGTTAATCATGTTATATCATGTTGACATATCCTCAGCTTGCACGCTTCCTCCTGGTATTGATGCGACGCATTGGCAGACCTTCGGCTACCACCATCTCAGTGCTGGAGACCTTCTAAGGGAGGAACGGGGGAAGGGTTGGGAAAGGTTGCTCCATCAGTTGCTGATGCGTTGCCATGTCTATATGATCGAGGTGTCAATGTGCATATTCTCTCAAGGCAAAGTATCTATCTATCGCACCACGGTGCACAATTGAGCGACCACGATTCTGGCTGAGAAGGGTTGACACTTCTTGATTGTTGTGAGTGGCGGCAATGGCCAGCATGGATGTCGCGTCGCGCGACCAAAGGTTAAAGCTGCTTGCTGATTTGCTTGTCAAATCCTGACACGCTGACAGGAGCGCAAAAGAGAAGGCTCTGAGTATGGCCAGCTTATCGAGAGCTACATCAAGGTCGGACACAGTGCGAATTTGTTGCAGTCTCTCTCTCTCTCTCAACAAAAAACACCCAGAAGACTGCTGGTAGTTTTGTTGAAAAGGCTGTCCTGGTCTGAAGAAATCCAGCGAATACAAAAACAATAGAACATTACTTTCAATAGACTTGTACTAGAGGCCAGTTGTAGTTAGTTATAGATGGGGCTCATACATGCTAACACTAAAAAAATAAGGGTATTCTTCCAATAAACCTGTAGTAGCAGCCAGTTTTGGCCCCATCAAACTGGCTTCCAGGAGGGCAAACTGGTTCCAGTCGAAATCGTTGTGAATCTCTTGAAGCAAGCCATGGAGAAACGTGGCTGGGCGCAGGCGTGACTCTAGGAACCAGAGATTGAAACCCAACAGTCGCTGCTTTTTGGAATACTGAGTTTCCCAGGTTGCCAGAGTCAAACTTAGGGAAGACCCAGGGATCTAGTCCAGATTTCTGCCCACATTTCCGACAATTTGAGTAGTCATAAGCCTGTTGTTTGTTTGGTGATTGCCTAAAACTGATGTTTTCTTTTAAATCCTGGCTCTCATTTGAAAGCACGGTTTGGCACCAGATCAGCTGTCAGGGGAAGTTTCTGGTAGATGGCTTTCCGCGCAGCTTTGAGAATATGGAGGGCTGGAAGAAAGTCCTTGGAGGCTCTGGCTCTCAACGTGGGTATGGTATGGGTATGGGTCCAAACAAGGCAATGTGGGTTTATGATGGTTTATGAACATCCCAAGATAGATCACTCTGTTCAAATGTGGTATGTGAGTGTATATATCAGTGTCTTGACCCATCAATGGCTGATCAGTGATCGATCTGCCCAGACTCCTGGCTGTTTTCAGGTAAGGTGGATGTGAAGTTTGCCCTATTTTTCAACTGCTCCGAGACTGTCATGGAGGTGCTCTGAGTGCTTCGTGCAGTGGTTTTCCGGACTCAAGAGTGATGCTAGTTGATGAACGACGCAAATTCGGGGTCTATTTTCCGTCATTCCTTTGGATCCACTCTTTGTAGGCCCGAATACTGGAGCGTGGCAAGACGAGTGGCAGGGCGGATGACAATCCTGAAGCCATTCGAAAGCGTTTGGCCACTTTCAAGGAGGTGCCACGGGGCTGGTGAAGATGGTGCTCACGGGCTGAAGGCCTCAATTTTCCGGATCAGGAAGTACCAACTTCCGTGTCCAGGAGGATATGAGTGTGGAATCAGTGTATTATAATCATCATTGTAGAAACACCTAGATCTAGTATGATCTAGTTCTAGATTACACAACATCAGGTTTAAGATTTTGAACACCATATCTTTCCATCTTTCACAACCTGCGGCGCTTTTGGCTCAAACGGTCCTGGGAACCCAGAACGCTCACCTCCAAGAGTTGGGTGCCCTTTGTGGCAGAGCAACTCAACTGCCAACATGATCCATTGCGGTGGATTCTCCATTGGATCCCAGCCAATATAATCAATGGCCCCTAGAAACATCATGAAACATCTAGAAACCATGATTTAGCAGTGCATCTATTCATTTGGGGTTCACTCATGGGAAACCATGAACTTGGCACTGCGTTGAAAACCCTGAGGTCGCCCACAGCCGAAGGCGGTGTCGACAGGGGGGCAGCGTCCGGTGGGTCTGAGCGACGCCAATGGGCGGCTGTTGCTGTTGCGCCAGCAAGGAGGACGTGGGAGTTACATCTCCAGCATGGTGGCCATGGCGGCCATGGCAGTCATGGCGATGTGTTGCGAGTATTTGCGAGTTGGATAACTTTGGATAACCCTAAAATTGAGCTTAAATGGACAGAACACATGATATATATATACCTACATATGTTATATGTATGTATATGTTATATGTATATTTAATATATTGAGTGCCGCAATGGTTTCATTGAAGGTTCTCTTTCTCGCTTCGCCGACCATTGCAGCGTCGCTGTGAGTGGCAGGATGATGAGAAATCAAAAGAGAAGTTTAGCAAGGCAATCGTGCAGTCCATGGGCGCTGCTGGTGTTGGTCTGATAATAGGGTAAATGTAACTGCTAAAGGGGTCTAACAGTCTAACAACGACTCAACATGGCACCAAACGCTGAGCGCACACCTTTTCACACCTGGCACACACACACCCCTCCGTCTTGATCCAGCAGCAAACGGAAGACAACCATTCTGGTAAGTAAATCAAGTAGACTGCATGGTGCTGTCCTTGGCAAGATCATTGGAATCACAGTAAACCAAATCCAGTGGTTGCTGCAATCATTATACAATATATGTACACATATATATATATATATTTCCCAATTATTTCAATGGCAAACTTGTCATTATACCCCATTTTGATGTGCTTCCAGGCTGTGTGTTGGGAGTTATTCAGCTTGTACCTCTCACTGGTGTTTCCGGCGTGTCATGTGCACCCATGTGGCCAGGGCTCGGGAAAAGATATCTCTGGCGGTCCAGTGAAGAACCGCCACTGCACTGACTTGATTTGCCTTATCATCTTCATACTGCTGGGAAGCCTCAGATGGACCTGGCATGAGCGGGCAGAGTTGTTGGACACTGGAAGTAGAAAGGATAGCTTGAAAGAGGACGAGCTTTGGATTCTAGATTGTAGTTCATTTTAATAGAATCAATAGAATGGAGAAACAAACACACATCTTCAAAACATTTAAACACATCTGAACACCGAGACTCTGGCATCCACTGCACCGTGAGGCATTGGGGAGCCTTCGCTGCCATCATTTTCGCTGGCCTGAAGGACGGCGAGCCGGCGAAGCTGTACTTGCCGTGACGTGGATGCGATGACGACCATTGGACCATTGGACCATTGGAAAGCTCCAATCGATGCAGATCCCAGATGGTAAATGGATGTAAATGGCTTGTTTCTTGCAGGGAAAATGAGGGCTTTGGATGTGCCCCAAGCTTTAGAACTTTAGACATCCCCAAATCAGGCAGTCTCCGATTTGCTCCAAGGCGAGATTTCAAGGGCGACTACTGTGACCTTGAGCCCCTGGTGGGAGCAAAACAGCTTCTCAGGACAATCGAGGGAGTTGCACAGGTGTCATTTTTTCGAAGGGAGAGAAGTTTTGCAACTTTCTTGTCACAACTTCTGGAAGAAATGATTGAAATGATCTAAGTGACGCTGGAGGACACTCAATGTCACAGCTACTGTGGACGAGGTCGCGAAACAGCTGATCTGTTCCACAGCAGTCTGGGCCTCTGGACCTCTGTGGGACTGTGGCTGTTAGCTGCACCAATTCAGTCAGATCCGTCAGCCCAGGGAGAAAACGCCTTGTCTGGAATTCCAGTCACCACAGTGACTCGGCGAATCATTGGAATTGTCGAAAAGTTCTGTTGCCGATGAATTCCTTAATGGGAGAATTTTATAGAACTGTGAAAGAGCCTGCGACCAGTTGATGAACTTGCAGAACAAATCTCACTTTCACTTCTGCGGGAGTCCAGATTTTGGTGATGCATCGTGGGAGCCTCCAGGAACAGATGGCAGAGTACCAGTGTGCTTGTTGCAAAGTACCTTGTGCTGCCTGCGAAAGCAACTTTGAACTGGAAGACTTGAATGAGACTTGGAGCAACGAACCATGTGGACCAGCACCCGGGGGTTTGTCTCATTCCCAGATTTTTTAAAGACCACAGTGACCACAGCAAGTCGAAGTAGGCAACCCAATCCTGCTGATCTCACCTGTGTCGCTGTAAGGACCCAGCAACAGCTGCTTCATCAATAAATTCCAGGACTGCTGAAGAAAAATTGAACTCAACCTGTTTGAGAAGTTGACGTCATGTGATCGGACTGCGTGCGTACCACTTGATTTCTGGCTCCTGTTTTGGTGTCAGAGGGTCAGCCACCAGGATGTCTGAGCTAACAGACCCTTCGAAAGCGATGCAGTTCTATTCCAGCGGCAGTGCAAACTCCGCTTCTTTCGGCCCTGAAAACGTCTTCAATGCCACTTGGTGTTTGATGCGTTTGATGCTGATGCCAACAGCAGTTTTTTTTTGTCAAGATTGAACTGAGATCCTGACCTCGGTCATTGCTGCCATTGCCTGGCCCAAGGAGATGACAAAGTTCATGGTGCCCGTGTGCTTGAGTCAGAGTTCTTGTGCAGCGCCGGAAGTGAACACTTCAACTGCAGGAATGGCGTGGGAGTGTGGAATGTTCGACCAGACTGAGTAGAATCACCAACGTTGTTTCTGAAGGTCCCTACCAATTGAGCCAATTGAGCCTACAGTTTCTTCTCAAAGACCTTATCGCTTGATTTGGACGTTATTTGACTTGGCAAAAGCACCAACTGCTTGGCAGCTGAAGTCGTCTGTCTGGTGTACTGTTAGGGTGCGACAACTCAAAGCTTGAACTCCAAACACGTAAGGGCTTCCTGTGTCATTCAAATGGTAATGGATCAAAAACATTCAAAAACTATAGTTGCCATTGGGAGATGAACGTCGACAACTACCAGCTATATTTGGGTTAGGAGCACTACCTCTCGTTTTTTGGGAGCAGTGTTTCGTTGCGGTGCAGGATTGAGAAGCTACGTGTACTCACCAACTCCAAACCAGCCCTGGAAATTTGCATGGGACATCCTGGCGACCAATGCTGCGGTGCCACAGCAGATCAAGGATACCATCGCCAACGATTTCACCTTCATGGCCATGTCCGTGGAGGTCAGGGAGCAACCCGACCTCAGTGCTTCACTGAAAAACAGCTACAATTGGAGAAAGGGTTGAGTTATATATATATACACATACATTAATCCACAGTTTTTTTTTTTCACCACAGATGGGTATAGGCCCTTCCTGTCAAGACAAGTTGGGTTTCGCATTGCTCTGGATGCGATCAAGAGATATCAAGACCCCATCTTTGTCCATCTTCATCCCTTTGTCTGGTGTGCCAGACATGCCCCTACCACGAGCGCTATTGCATCCCCTTCCCTGGAATCGCCTTCAAGGAGGCCCATGGATGCAACAGATCCTTTTCATTTGGAGAAATCTGCTACGAAGGGGGCATATTCCGAAGATGTCATGTTGCATTCGTAGATTATAAATTGTTGATTTTATACGCCATTTAGCTGGTTGAATGAAACATGTGAACACCTGTTTTTTCTGGTTAAATCACCATAAACCGATTGCGCAGGGCTCCTTGGGCAATTGCATTCCGAAAGTTGACTCTGGTATTGCCGCGATGATCGGCGAGGGCTTTGCTGATGCACTGACAGGCCGAGTTTCGTATATGGGATGAGAACATCTATTTACCAATTTACCACTTATTTTGGGGTTTGTGTGTTTGATCACGCGAACAGTTTCCAAGCCATTCCAAGTGGATTGAAGCGCTCGTGGATGTATAGACATCCACTCCGCGATGCTGGATTTGAATGGATTTGAACATATTGTTTTGGGATACAGTATGATACAATTTTATCATGTTTCACACCATGTTAATCCCCCAAACCCAGTGGTTCTGCTCGAAAAATGAACCGAACACGGCGTGAGGTGCAGGAGAACAGGCCCTCAGATTGCTCGATGCCAATGTGAGGACCTAAGAGATGAACTGTGTCGAGGGGACCGAAAAATGGGTGATTTCTAGTCCCCAAAAAGATAGACAAGTAGAATCCTGCTAGAATAATGATGATTCACTTGATGATTCACTTGATGAACTTTTCTCTATCTTTTTTGGAGGTACAAAAAAAAGCCCTGAAACATGGCTATTCTTTTGGGGAGAATGGATGAGAATCCTTGTTTTTTTTTTTTTCGGGTACACTATTTTGGGAGTTCAGAGGATTGAGCAGCTATAATTGGACTTCCAGATCAACCCCATTTTTGTCAGGCTTTGATTTTGAAGAGGTTGGAGACAAACTCCGTGCCTTCGAGCTTTTTGACAAAATTTGACTTAGTCGTTCAAAAGTCTCTGGTACCATGGCTCTCATTTGACCTTTTCTTTTTGTTATCCCTTCGGCTTCAATTCGTCAGATTTGCACCTTTTCGGAAGCTGATTTGTTTTGACCTGGTCAAATGAAAGCTGAAAGGGACATCTGACATCTGATGATTTTCTCATTGTCTCACCATGATGCATGGCCAAAGGATGCCAAAGGAATGTAGTGAAGCGTTTTAGCAGCTAACAATCAGGAGCCATACGGACCCTCTTTCCACTTTCCCACTTGCTCTATGGTAGATGTCTGCTAAGTCCGGAGTCTTTGGAGAGTTGACGCTCTACGGCAACTGCAGTGTTCATCTGCAATGGGCACCGACCGTTCTCGGACAGATTGACTGGGATAGGCCAAGCAGCCAACCAAGCTACTTAAGTAGTCGCGTCTTCAAAGCAGCTACTTTGCAGTAGAACAAACATTTGAACTCGGGTTTTGGTTAGGAAGAGACAGGGAGAGGACATTGATTTCTCCCTTCATGGCAACTGCAACTGATGGGTTCTGGACATGTTGGCTGAGACTTACCCATGATTTTCCATGGCTGATGTAAAATAAACCAGGCTGCGATTGGGTTCTCACAGCGCCATAGCCCTGTCATGCTGGTGAGTCACCAAGGATGTCCACCATGGATGCCTTCTGTGTCACCTTGGCAACGTTTTTTCGCGATGGGATCAGTTGGATTGATGTCTTGCTCAACAATGTTGATATCTGATACCGTCTGATACCTGAACTATGTGACTCGTGCAGTGCATCCAGGTGGTCTTCTTCTTTTCTTTTGTCATCGGCCTGGTCTTTTTGGTGCTTTTACGCTTCCTGGTGGGTTGCGCCCCTCGGATTTCTCAGAGGGCCAGCTATGAAAGCTGGTGGCTGAATTTTCTCAAGCTGTCAAGCCCAAGCACTTGGGAGTTTGCACTGCCCAAACCTGCCAAATGGACAGTTGCCATCTCAGGTTGTTTGGTTCTCGGTCTTTCTTGTGACCTTCGCCTTTGCCTTTGGAGGCGGCGCCTTTCACCACGGACGAAAACACTGAATAGCTGGAGATACAAAGATTACAAAAGAGGTGAAATGGCACAACAGATTTACACATGTGTACCACAGCCTGGTGATTTTCAGCCCTTCTTGATTCTAGTGGGTTCCTTTATTGTTCCTCCTATCGCCAAAGCAACGTTTATCAGATCCAGAGTGGCCAAAAACCGAAAACTTTGAATTGCAAACATTTCCAACCCACTGGCTTCTCCGATTTCACAAAGTCAACGAACATCATGGCACCACCTCGTCCCACGAAGTGTTCAATCCCAAACTTGCCTCTGGAATCAGCATGGAAAAATGTCACAGCACCACTTGAGCATTGGTAAACTCTGCTCCCTTTCAGGTCTTGTGGTTTATATCAGATCATTCCAGTGCATGGGTGCTGGCCTACTCGAGACTGGTATTACCACAAGCTGCTGGGCCACAGCATGGGCATTTCCTCTTCCGTGAGCTTTGTGTCATAGGAGATCGGGTCTGGTCTGGATAGGATGCCGAATCTTTGATCAGACAAAGTCAAGGCAAATGTGGAGAGTGGTATGGTTTCCGGTTCCAAGCAACACTTTCGGGTCCAGTCCATTTTTTTTTGATGCAGCGAGGTTCCAATCTCCTCACAACCGCTGCGGTAACTGTCTCCAACGCTGTGCAGTCGCCTCAACTGTTTCTGACGGCAGAGTTCTTCAGATGTTGCTGACAGACTTCACGCGGCAAAGAAAGATACCCTCTGGTAAACTAACAAAGCTATTTATATCTATTTATAGTTGAATAATAACCCATTAAACATGGTGATTTTCAATAGCAAACTGTTATCTATGTTAGTTTACCGGGTATTTGTTCAACTGGCTGCTGACGTGGAATTCCTCATGGAATCCTCGGTTGTGAGGTCGGGAACAGAGACCCTCAGTGAGGAGATGACCGGCAATGGTGCGGACTACCGAGGTGGACAACGCTACACCAGGAGGGCTGCGGGGAGGATAGAAATGGATCGTTTTTTGAACAGTTTTTTGCATCATAACCTATGGAATCATAGTTTTTTGACCCATCCTATGGATTCATAGTTAATAGTTCATAGTTTTTTGTATGGTGAGTTCTAGTATGGGGATGGGTCAAAAGCTATGAACTTAGCATATGCATCCATATGCCGGGAATAACCAGCCATTAACCAGCTGATCTGAACCAGCTATTTTAGGGTACCTAGGGCACCAGTAAGTTCTTTGAACGCTTGGGCAGATTTGTTTCAAATGAAAGGCGAGACTCAATGGTCTCTTAACAATGCTGAATCTTGGCGATCTTGCGAGAAAAGTGAGAGGCCGGTGAACACAAGGCTTTTGACTCATAGCATCTCATAGCCATATTTGGTTTTGTATGAAAATAGGGTACCCCCAAATAAAATTGGTGGTTGATCATGGTTGATCATCATTTTCCCTTCTGCAGATGACCATTTTCAGACAGGCCCATATATATAGAATTTCTATGAATTTATATTTTTCCACCAGAAAACCTTTGTTGATGGCTAGATTACTTGGATTTACCTCTGGCCAATAGTCCTTTGGCCATCCAAGGGGACGGCAGGTCCTGTCACCTCAGCATCAAACATGTGCCAGGAACTTGTACACGTGCCAGCGATGGGACACCAATACCCCGCATGTTGTGGGTTTCGAAGCGGCAGCTTTCAAGAGTGAAACGCAAGTGGAGCTAGATCTGGACGTTCTATGGTGATTTCATGTTTCAGAAACCACGTTTCGCGAAGGAGGTAAGATAGGATAGCCTCATGAATCATTGGTCACTCTTATCAGATGCAGTGGACTCCGCAAATGTGGTTCTTTCTTATTGGCATTTGTTTTTTCTGCCCCTATATTTCTCTGACAGGGAGCTTGTAAGTTGAAACGGAGTGATGGATACAATGTCCCACCTGTGCTCTCAGGCTACAACTTGACTGCTTATCCTATGCTGGAAAACAACTATTGTTGCTTTGGCTGAGCAAAAATGTGGTTTCAATCATCACTTGCCGGCTCTTGTACAGAGTTATGCTATCATCATCTTAGAACAGATGCACTCAGGGAATCAAATGATGTTTTCGAAAACGGGGTACCCCAAATCATCCATTTATATGAATATAATTTTCCATGAATAAAAAAATCCAGCTCTTGGGGTACCCCGACTTAGGGAAACCCCAAATATAGCTCCTGGTTCCGGCCTGGTCAAGGTCGAAATCCGGATGGACTCTCTTCGACGATCTGGTGTTACACCACGGACAAGAACAAGAAATGGGAGCTCTGCAATCCAGCACCTCGGTGTTCTGCCACTCTGATTCTCAGCGACCTCTCAGCCTCTCATCATTTTTGGCGCTTGGCTTGGCACATGGTGTGTGACAGCTGAGGTGGGCATCTCTTTGCCGGATTGTTTGGAGCCCCGGATCGGCCGCAGTAAAGGTTTTTAGCCGGGCATAAGGCGCACAGGCTTTCCAAAAAGGACACCTTTCTGCTCTTTCTGAAACCATTTAGGACCATTCACTTCATTGCTGTTTCTTGTAGGACCAAGTCGAAACTTTCGAAGTTGTGGCGGTTCAAACGGAAAGCAGCCATTATGTGAGCGCATGTCAGTCCCGGACCCGGATGATATATTTGTGCGGGACACTTTTTGGCAACGAAAAGTGTTTTCTTGGCACTAAAATCCCTTTCTTTCTAGCCATGTCAAACCCAAGGAATGAACATGAACCCGGCAAACATGACAGAACAGTAAATTGAAACGAAAAGCACGATTGATTAAGGAAGGTGAAATGTAGAATTATTGACCAATATTACGTTTCCTTTTCGTGGTTACGACAAAGATGTATATATATATATGCAAAAGTACCATTGCACAGCTAGAAAACAAACATTAAACACACACACACACATATATATACATACATACATACATACATACATACATACATACATACATACATACATACATACATACATACATACATACATACATACATACATACATACATACATACATACATACGGCGGATACATATATAACCTTGGTAGAATTTCTGGACATTTTACGTGCGTAGGAAAGCTTGCCATATTTACGCTACAGCGGTCAGAGGGCAAATGCTTTCTCTCCATGTTACCACAAGATTTGTGCGCAAACTGCAATGTAGACAGTGTCTCAGAAAAGCTCATTGCATAGTCTCGACAAAGTCTCTGGATAAGCAAGAACTTTCCGAGCACAGCCAGGGCCAAGGTTCAAATCCATTCACCAACCAGATACAGAAGCAGAACTTACCTTTTTTATCCATTACTCTCAAGTTATCGCAACTGCGAAATTTGGAAAAGAATGAGAAGCGTTATTCCGAACGGCACATGGAATAATGGAATGATTTCCTTCGTTTCCTCCAACAAGCTTCACCTGACCTAAGGCTCAAAAGGTTATGCTGTGGAAGACCCAGGAATCCGTCACAGTGGCTGCACGGGAGAGGGGACTCCGGGGACTCCCACGCGGTTCTTGCCATGGGAGTGTTGACTAGCCCAGAAGTGCTTCACTCGTCAGCGTGCATCGGATGGATCAGGATGGATTTTTTGAGTTTCAGGTCAATCTTCAAACCCCTGGTTGATTGGTTGATTGGTTGATTCCAATATTTTAATGGGTATACTAAGTTACTAGCCAGCATATTGGGAATTCTCATCATCAAAAAAAGGGAACATGTCAGCCCAGGTGAGATCCTAAAGATCGTTGCCTACGTCGTTTGGGGGTTGGGGATCATTTGGGCAGCTTGGTCAAACTCTGGCTTTGGTACCATGGGGTACCTATGTTTTCCAGTGGTTATTTTATCATTTATCATCACTTTCCCTATAGAAATAGTATAAGTGGGGGCTATACTATACCCCCATTTTTAGACGCCCAGCCAGATGTACCAAAAAAAGGGTTTCCAAGATTATCCTAAACGAGGGTTTCTCACCGTTTCATTTGCTCACAATTTTTTGCGTTCTGGCAGCGGTTGTAATAGTTTCTGTTTCAGAACGGCCATAGTGAGATAGGATCCACCGTTTCAAAGTGTACACTAGAATGTGATCTGAAGGATGGGTTGAATCTTCCAAACATTTTTTTCCAAGTAGTTTGCCCTTCAACCAAATCCGGGATTCGATGTTGCTGCAAGATTACAGTGAGATGTCGCGAAAAGGAGAAACACACACACACATATCTGCTGTGCCCAGATCATTGCCATTTGCTTCCTGCAAAAGCGCATCCGATTAGCTGTGGCCATCAACAAGGTGGCGGCATCTTGGCGCATGATGGGCGCGAATGAAAATGGGGTATACCGATCAAAAGGCAATTTCAATGGGACAATGATGATTAATAATTAACTTGTCCCGTGGATTTAGGGGTATTTGCAGTACAGTATCTCCTATTTTTGGACAAACCCAGGGGGTATGTGGTTAAATTGTGACAAACTCAGGGAAACATGACTGAAGGCAGCCTCATCCGGCGCAACCGTTTTCTTTTGCGAAAAGCCGTGTGAGCTGAGGCTCAATTCGTGTACAACAACCCCACCATTCTTGCAGTCCCCGCTACATGGCGGCACATTTTCGGAGATCAAGAGAGAGCAGAGATTCGGGGGGGTGTTCAGTCTTCTGTCCCTCCATTTGTACGCTGATGAGCCTTTTATGCTGAAACTGAGGTGGTCCAGATTCTTATCGGCTTCATCTGGTTGCTGGTTTGGATCATCTGCGCCTCCTTCCTCTTGTCGCAGGTTCCTGCAGATTATACGCCTCTACCTCAGCAGCCAAAAAGTGGACCAGAGCAAGGGGAGATGTCTGGAATAGATTGTGCACTCTACCTGACTCTACCTCCCATACCGAGCTCGCTCTGTATCCCTGGTCTTATTCAGTCGAGTCCTTCCATCTGTTGATTGACTCCTGTGAGCATCAGCCAAGGCCCAGCACCGCCTTTGCGACCTACACCGAAGCGTGCCTCGGCTGCTGCATTGGGGTGACTGCACAGTCCCGGGGACGATGTGCCAAGGGCTGGAAATTCGACCACTCCGGGAGCTTGCACGGATAAGTGGCCCTCTGGCATCGTATATAAGTATGAGGCAGGGCCTGATGCATGGGACCACGGGACCATGGGATTATGGGACCATGGGATTGTGGACCGCAAAGTTGCTGCATGCAGGGCAACTTGAGCTCGGCCAACGATACCTGCACTGGCGTCTATGGCGATGTCTCAAACATTGAGCGCTCTACTCAGCAAGTTGCATGGCACCTGCAAGGTTTCTGCAGCCATTTAAGCCAGGAAAATCTCATCCACATCACGAGGCCGCTGTGCTGGCGTTGCTCACCACCTCGCTATGTTTTTGACGTCAAGTTTGCAGGAGTGACTTGGATCAAGATGTAGATGATTGGGTCACGCATTTCGGTTGGACAGCAGCATCTCGCTTCTTGTGAAGGAAACATCATAAAGTCAGTGTAGAAACAGCTGAGTTGGAAGAGGTTGCAGCTTAAGATTCATCGTGTCTTGTTGGTCTTGTTGGTATCACGTTCTATGCTTTTTGTTTCAGTCAATGCCCAATAAATGTAGATATACAAGGTAAGTATAAAGGTACATTTGTGGCTGAAAAGACAAAGAGGCACGCTGTGATTTATGTTTTTTTTTGTCAAAGGCCGTTGAGAAAATGCTATACTTCAAACACACCGCGAATCGCAACCTTTTCCTCTTTCTCAACTCAAACAATTCACAACCAGTGTCATTGCCGAAACACAACCAACCACAGCGTTTTGTTTAGTTTATCACAGAAACACACATGCATGCACCACACGCGCGAAATTTCCACGCCATTTTGGTCCAACCTAAGTGCCAAGTTCGTTTCAAGTTCACCAAGCTTGGAGTTGGGCAGTTTTAGATCATAACACGCCTTCACGTCTGTTACTTGGTGGGCGGATCTGAAACTTTCTCAGCTGCTTTCAACTCTTGGTGTTTTTTTTTTCCCCGAGGCGCTGGCAAGGTAAACTTAATCCTCTTGATGCCACTTTGAATTGGTTTTTAGCTTCTCAGTTGCTCTCAAAAACAAATTTACTCAAAAGGATCGGAATTGAACAGAAACTCATGCACAAACCTTGGATCCACAAATTTAATGGGGTTTCTCAAAAGATTGCTGGCAAATCGTTATGTCAGATGGCCCTGGTATCCTAGCGCTGAGGCCTTCTTTTCACTGCTGTGGAACAATGCCTTCCTAGTGGCCCTTGGACAGTGTGGATGCCTGGTGTCCTTTTCATGTGCAGTCAAAAAGTTGGAGCAAACACCATGAACAATTGTGGCTTACTGGGATATTCACGGGGATATTTCATGGGATGTACAACTTAATTTATAGCCAACTTTTAAAAGTGATGAGATTAACAAATTATATAATGGGGGATGGTCATCAGTTTTAGTTCCCATTATAAATATTATAAGGATTCCCATCCATTATAAGGATTCCCAATATTGGATGGTTGACCATACTCCATTCACCATGTTTTGATCATGGCACATATGTTTGAAATCACACTAGAAAGCCTGGTCAATATTAATATGGGATCTATTCATTACTTGGAATTCCTTATTGAGGGGTGTTTGATATTAGAGTCATGGGGTTTTCAGCTTGCCGCAATTATTTTAGAGATCTTACGTAACAAGTCGTCATGATTCATGGGCAGTCCTTTTCTCATGATAGGGGATCCCTGAACTTAGAACTTTTGTTTGATATTTGGCCATGTTCAGTGAAAAGACTCTGCAAATCGAACGCTTGGTAGAGCTTGGTTCGATAGTGCCAGCAATCTCAAGCTTTATTTTCTCAGTGTCTTGGGGTGGCTGCGATCAGCTCTGCTTTGTTTTGGCATTGCTGCCCTCCGGTAGTCTAACATTGCAGCAGGAGAGTTGGCAACTACCCAATTTCAATTTGCAAGTCATCTACCATCGGATCCATTGGCAAAGGCTGCGTTGCCACGTCAGATCGTTAAATTGCCAAATGGTACCTTTGCCAAATTATAGCTGATGATATATCGCCATGAAATCCCCAACTTTGAATGGTTAAAGCCAAGTTTTTTTCCCCATTGTATTATCCCATTATTATATATATATACACATACATATATCCCATTACATTATTCCATGAATATCCCATGGTATATATATATACACACAATATATGCATATGTATATACGTACGTATACATACATACATACATACATACATACATACATACATACATACATACATACATACATACCTACCTACCTACCTACATACCTACATACCTACATACCTACATACCTACATACCTACATACCTACATACCTACATACATACCTACCTACATACCTACATACCTATACCTACCTACATACCTACATACCTACATACCTACATACCTACATACCTACATACCTACATACCTACATACCTACATACCTACATACCTACATACCTACATACCTACATACATACATACATACATACATACATACTTCATACATACATACATACATACATACATACATACATACATACATACATACATACATACATACATACATACATACATACATACATACATACATACATACATACATACATACATACATACATATTCCCATGTTATATCCCATTACTTTGCCATGGTTTGCTGTCACGCGCTAGGCTCGTCGTGGCAGGCGCTTGTGCACAGTGGTTCTTCACTGTTGCGGAGCGTCGTGGGAAGGAGAGCGATCGATTGGGTCTGTGGCAGGCCACTTGGGTGTGTCCAGCTAGTGGAGAATATCTATCCTGTTGTATCCTGTTCTATCCTCTTCTATCCTATTCTAACCTAATCTAACATTTTCCAACCTATTCTAGCCTGTTCTCACCCATTCTAACCCGTTCTAACGTATTCTACCCTATTCTAATCCCCTTACATTGGTCTAATAATCCAATCCAGTCTAATCCCGTTGTAAACCTAATCTGATCTATCTACGTATATATGAACTGTAATTTACACATACTATATATATATCATATATATATATTATGTATATGTTAATGTAGTTAAAAGCCAACATGTTGTGAGTTAATTTTGCAGCAGAAATCCAGTGGTTTCTGAGAAGCACCGCACCGTAAAGATCCCAGACATTTTTTTTGGGGCAGCTTCCTTTTGGGTGACATTCAACTTGTGGTATCCATGTCTTACCATGGTATGATATGGCTCAAAATAATGATTTTGACGGACCAATTAGTGCGTTTGTACCAATTGTTGACTACCCGCATATCACTTCCCTTTTTCTTCGCCCACACAGCAGGAGAACGTGATCCGCCAGTCGCTGCGGATGGCTTTCCGTCTCTTGGTCGATGGCTGCGCCCATCAGTGCCCCAAACCTTTTGTGGTGGCTGTTGTTTGAGGGTTTCTCAAAAGGTGGGACCTCAAAACCACGGGTTTCAATGCGAGAACGGTCCACTGGTCCACGGTACTTTCGGGGTAGCCCCATTGTAGGAAAGAACCATTCATATGATTCATGGGTTTAAAGTCACTGGTTGACGTGGGGATTATTAGAGTCTGATTCTCAAAAGGACGACAGAAGATTGCGGGCACTGCTCAATCGAACTTGGATATCCAATGATATGGAGATGTGATTCTGATCCATTCACAAGTGGCACTTGTGGCACTTGTGGCACTTGTGGCATGCTCATTCTTTCTTGAACGATGTGGGTGACGGGCCACTGAGGTTACCACTTGGGCTCGGTGGCCTTTGGTGCTTGGCTCAATCCGCTGGGTAGATCCCAAACTACTGGCAGTGTTGGGTGGAACCACCAACAAGCGATCAATGCCCGCAGTTGGGGTTCGAACAGCGAAGTTAAGCTGAAGGTTGGCCTATTTACGATCTCTTGATTGTTTTCTCATGTTGTTGTCGAGCTGAATTTGTGATTCTCTCCGGAGGTGTCGAAAGGAAGGGGTCTCGGGTGGGGGATCTTTAATTTTGGTGAAACGTGTCTCAAATTCACCTATATATGGTCCCGTCCTCCGTCTCTCCACCCCCCCCCCATGGGTTGGGTCCCCAGGTAGTAGCCCCAATTCCCTTCTATTTGCAAGCTATTGGCAGCATTTCTGAGGTCCAGCGTCGTATTTGCTAGGTCTTTGCAGCATTTCTGACTACCAGCCTCGCATTTACTAGGTACATGCTACCTTTTAGGCGACCTACGTAGCACACATACTCCTTCAAAGTACCTACGTGCTACCTATAGTCATACATACATGTGCTATGTATCTACTGTATCTACTTCCTGTTTACTACCTGTGTACTCTGACAACACTACCTCTGTTGAACATATACCGTACCTACCATACATGTCAATGATGCCATGCATACCATACCTATCATATCTATCATACATACCATACATACCATACATATGAAATGTAATTACCACACCTACCATACATACAATAGCATACATACAATAGCAAGCATACATGCCATACATACCATACCTACCTTAGATAGGACATATTCCATACCCATCATAGTAACCATACATACCATACAGACCATACATACTGTCATATTAAACATACCATATCCAACAGACTTACATACCATACCTACCATCCATACAATACCAACCACTCATGCCATACATACCATACGAAGACTGTACGCTGGAAGTTATATGAGTTTACAGATTTAGACGAGTTACAACATGTATATAAACCTTCTATAACATGTCTATAACCTGCTTGCAAGTATGTAAAGTGTCATAACATTCGATAAGTAATTTGTAAGTTTAGCTAGCCGGCTACGAGAAGTTGTAAATGTTTAGGTAAAATATAAATGGTTAATGAACTTATCGTAAGTATCTTAACTGCATGTTTTCTTTTTATAACTATGTTAACAGACTTAACATAAGTATGTAGGAAAAGTTATCATAAGTTATCTGAAAGTTAACAAAAGTTATAAAAAGTTACAAAAAGTTAGTATAAAGGTACATAAAGTTAAAAATATGTTTACAAGAGGGCAATGAAAATGTTTATTTATTTTACATTTTTCGAGAGTTTCATTAAGTTTGTGACAAAGCTTGTCAACATTTATACAGGGTGAAACAATCTTTCTGTATGTGGAAACGATGTTGTTCGCAGGCAATTTTTTTGTGAAGACAGGTCCCGTAAAGGAATCGGTGTGAAAAAAATGAGGTCCTGGAACGGACATGGTTTGAAAAAATGGTTCCTGTAAAGGATTCTGTTTGAAGAAATTGTTCCTGTAAAGGACATGGTTTGCAAAGACTGTTCCTGTGAAGGATGTGGTCTGTAAAGACATTTCCTGTAAAGGATCGAATGTTTGAACTTGTAATATCTAATGCTTGTAAAGGACCTGGTCTTGGAAGATATTTCTTGCAGAGAAGGTCTGGTTTTTTCACACCGATATGCAAACAGTGTGTGTTTGTGTTAGCTGCATTGCCTCTCAAAGTAAACGCACCAGCGCGTCCGTTCGATTAAATACGATGTCTACGGACAGCTACATGTTGGCCCTTGCTGCGGCAGCGTCGCCACTTTTGGAGCTAGCCAAATCTTTGCCGGAGAGCCTCAAGGCTCCCGGAGAGGAGACGGTGGATCAGCCGCCCGCAGAGGCTGGAGATGGCGAGCATGCGGCCCGCGAGAAGGAGCAGGCGACGGAAGAGAAGATGACGGAGACAGAGACCGAGAAGGTAGAAGAGGCCATCAAGAAGCCAGACCGAAAAAGGGTGACCGGTAAGTCTTCTGAAGCGTCTGCTCCGAGCAAGAAGCAGAAGTAGATGGCAATCAGCGCGGGCAGGAAAAGGAATGCGTGCCGGAGGTGTAGGGTCACTTCTGAAAAGACGGTTCCTGGAAAGGATCGAGTCTGAAAAGACAGTTCCTGAAAAGGATCAAGTCTGAAAAGACAGTTCCTGAATAGGATTTAGTCTGAAAAGACAGTTCCTGAAAAGGATCCATTCTGAACAGATATTCCCTGAAAAGGATGAAGTCTGAAAAGACAGTTCCTGAAAAGGATCAAGCGCGAAGAGACATGTCGTGCACGGGAAGAAGTTCGACAAACCTATTCCTGAGAAAAAATTCTTTGTCGCATGATATCGTTCAGACACATTGAATGGGCAGCAGATATCCGCTTGCATTTTGGATCTAGTTTTTTTTCTGCAACAAGAGCTCACTAGCACCGAAGGACAAAGGTCTATAGAAAGAGCCATGAGCCAAATTGTTGCTTCGCTGGAAGCCTGTGGCCGCTACTTGGAGACCATGAAGACGTTTCCTAGCTTTATGCAAGCTAAGGAGAGCCAACTGTCTTCTTTGACGTGTCAATTTGGTCGGCATAGTTGGTCGCTTTCTGAAGGCTCTGAAGCATTGGAGCTCTTGCAGCGCCAGGCCATTTGGAATGAGACGGAACGAAGCTCTTTGGCATTAGCTATAGTTCAGCTATAGTTCAGCTATAGTTCAGCTATAGTTCAGCTATAGTTCAGCTATAGTTCAGCTATAGTTCAGCTATAGTTCAGCTATAGTTCAGCTATAGTTCAGCCATAGTTATAGTTCTAGTTCCGCCATAGTTCCACTATAGTTCCGCTATAGTTCCGCTATAGTTCCGCTATAGTTCCGCTATAGTTCCGCTATAGTTCCGCTATAGTTCCGCTATAGTTCCGCTATAGTTCCGCTATAGTTCCGCTATAGTTCCGCTATAGTTCCGCTATAGTTCCGCTATAGTTCCGCTATAGTTCAGCTATAGTTCCGCTATAGTTCCGCTATAGTTCCACTATAGTTCCGCTATAGTTCCGCTATAGTTCCGCTATAGTTCCGCTATAGTTCCGCTATAGTTCCGCTATAGTTCCACTATAGTTCCGCTATAGTTCCGCTATAGTTCACTATAGTTCCGCTATAGTTCCGCTATAGTTCAGCTATAGTTCCGCTATAGTTCCTATAGTTCTATAGTTCCGCTATAGTTCCGCTATAGTTCCACTATAGTTCCGCTATAGTTCCGCTATAGTTCCGCTATAGTTCAGCTATAGTTCAGCTATAGTTCAGACAAAAATAGCTATAGTTCAAAGAAAAATAGCTATAGTTCAGACAAAAATAGCTATAGTTCAGATAAAAATGGCTATAGTTCAGAAAAAAAAATGGCTATAGTTCAAACAAAAATAGCTAGAGTTCAAAAAAAAAGGCTATAGTTGAGAAAAAAAAATGACTATAGTTCAGACAAAAATATTAGTCTTTCAGAAAAAAATGGCTATAGTTCAGACAAAACTAGCTATAGTTCAGAATAAAAGTCGCTATAGTTCAGACAAAACTAGCTATAGTTCAGACAAAAATAGCTAGAGTTCAGACAAAAATAGCTAGAGTTCAGACAAAAATAGCTATAGTTCAGATAAAAAATGGCTATAGTTCAGATAAAAAATGGCTATAGTTCAGATAAAAATAGTTACACTGGAGACAAAAATCGCTATAGTTCATACAAAACAAATATACACGAAGAAAAAAATCTGCAGCACCTTTGGCACAGCTTCAGATATAACAAAAAAAGCAATGCCGCCCAAGTCAGCCAATCCGTTGCCTGTGGCAGAGATCAAAAAACTCAAACATGTCTTGCTTCGGATGATGTGGAATGAGATGCAAGTATATCGACCCGCCCATTGGATACTATCAGGTAACAGTTTACTCACCCTATGGTAAAAACGCACATGTTGCTTCACATTCGGTTTTGAAGAAGAGGAAATGATCCAAATTGAAGCTGCGTTTCATGCCCCGGCTAGAAAAAAAAAGTTTTTGCGTCGCTGGCATGGTTTGAATATAAATGATCCCGAAAGGGATGAGTTGAAAACAGCCAGATCCCGAAAGAGACAGTTTGAAACACACAGATCCCGAAAGGGATGAGTTGAAGAAACCAAATCCCGAAACGGAAAGTTTGACAAAAACAGATCCCGAAAGGGATGGGTTGAAGCAACCAAATCCCGAAAGGGACAGTTTGAAAAAAACGGATCCCGAAAGGGATGGGTTGAAGAAACTAAATCCCGAAAGGGAACGTTGGAACGGACTAGATCCCGAAAGGGAGAGGTTGAAACAACCAAGTCCCGAACGGGATCGTTTTAACAAAATGACGGATCCCGAACGGGAACAGTTGCAACTAAACTTGTTTCCAGATCCAAAAATACAGACAGAGATATCACCAAAAAAAACATATCGCCTCAGGTGTCATGATTCCTGAAACATACATAACTGAAACGCTTTCACATCACTTCGTCGATTCAAAAAAAGGATATCATATCTGAAAGTTCTTTCAGAAACAAGACAGTTATAAAATCCACGTGGTCGGAAACCAAGGCAAAGACTTTCAAAAGTATAAAAATATACAAAAAAATTACAAAAAGTTATGAAAAGTTATAAAAAGTTAGCAGAAGTTATAAAAAGTTAGCAGAAGTTACGAAAAGTTAAGACAAAACTTACAAATAAGTTATTAAAGTTAACATAACTTCCTTTTATCTTTTTGATAAGTCATGCTAACTTCCAACATAAATCCTTTAACTTCTGTATATCTAGGCTAAGTCTGTAAAGTCTTATAACTTTAAGCGTACAGTCTTCGTACCTACCATACATACCAAACATACCATACTTTCCAAACATGCCATACCAGACCGACCATACACACCATACATACCCACCATACCATACCACACCCCCACCACACCACAGGGGGGGGAGGGGGACAGTGCCACACCCCCACCACACCACAGGGGGGGGAGGGGGAAGATCTCATATGGGACCAGTATATGGGACCCATCCACCACACCACAGGGGGGGGAGGGGGACAGTGCCACACCCCCACCACACCACAGGGGGGGGAGGGGGAAGATCTCATATGGGACCAGTATATGGGACCCATCCACCACACCACAGGGGGGGAGGGGGACAGTGCCACACCCCCACCACACCACAGGGGGGGAGGGGGAAGATCTCATATGGGACCAGTATATGGGACCCATCCCATATGGGGGGGGGAGGGGGGGGGGTGGCAGGGCCTGGTGCATATATCCATATCCGATATTGGAACATTTTGGCTAGACCTGGGAATGCTCCCTCTGTGGTTTGTCCTTTTGGAAGCGCTCGTCCTTCGCTGCAGGTGCCTTCATCTTGGCTTTGGTACAATTCATCAGGTGCGAAACCAAGCTCAAACCAGGAAGTTGCAAGAGCCGGCTGCAACTGTAAAGGAGAACGATGATGGACATAACAGGTCAGTTGAAGGTTTTTATCAGACTAGGGTAATCATCACACCGCTGCTGCTGTAGATCACATTCTTCAGAGACCCAGACCCGCACGCTTGGCGAGCCAGGTATCTCACGAAATACTTCCGGAAGCAGGCCAGGTGGGCCAGGTGGGCCAAGTTGGTGAGGTTTGATGTTGGAGACAGCGCCCTGCTAGGCCGCTGCACAAAAGAACAGGGTCATGGTGTGACACCCAAGCGCTTCGCTGTGGTAACTCCGAACTGCTGAAGCTTTGATGCTGTGATGCTAATCTGTTTGCCTATGAAGAGTACGGCTGACCTGCCAACCCTGAGGTCATAGTGCTGCGAGTTCTTGAGTGCTGTCTGTGGATTCTTGAGAAGCTTGACATTGAACAGTTCTAGCAGATTTTGGTTTTGTAGGCAAAGTGATGAGATCTCTGTAAAGAAGAACACGCACATTCAAAGTGAAAACGTTGATCGCTAAGTCGTTTCAAGCTTTTCTGGGTTTGGGAGGATGATTGAAGCATCTGAAAAAGTCCCTCTGCGACTTCTGAGGAAGTTCATCAAGTTCTTGAACAAGAACGCCTACATTCAGGCAAGCTGCAGATATGATCAGACGTGCCATGAACCAAAAACTTGTGGCATTGCGGATCTTGTGGAACATGCATCCTTCCTCATTTATCACTTTTTGAACTTGAAAGACTATAGCTGTAAGGACTGCCAGTCTGCAAGGACTTTTCTGCGTGCAACCCATGTGACCCTTCCATCACAACCATGGCGAGACAGGTAGCACTGATGGGCACCAACTTCTGCACATCTGCAAAGACTCTTGGGTGCTACTGTCCGGCTGCAGGAAAAACATGTGTAGTGGCTGCAAGACACCCTTGTTGGTTGATTATTGTCATATTACGGGATTAAACTACAAAATATCTTGGGATTATCATAATCCATGAACTGGGACTTCCTTCAAAGTTTGACATGATCCAAAAGCTGTGCCTTATTGTTCCATCTCGTCCCATGAGTATCACTCAACTCATCCCAACATCATCCTTTGGTGTTTCCCTATACAGTTGCTGGGTTTGGCCCCTCCTCGTTTGACGGTTGCGCAAAAACAGTTCCGCATAATAACTCATGATAACTCTGTTTTATAGGCAGTTCCAACATGTTCCTTCTGCGCAGTGGTTACTCATCGATATCTCAGCAAAACCAGCCAATTTCATGCCGTTCATGGCGGGCTTCCCCATTTTCAGGTCCACATTTCCATGGATTTCCCAAGGAATGCCTTCCAGTTGATCTTACGGAACATGGTACGCTTTGGTGTGGTGGTATCCTGGCGACTGACCCGCTTCGTGACGTAACGGACGTGCTTTGGGATTGACGCCCAATTGGTGATGTTGATGAACCGAGGCAATCCTGGGCACAGTGATACACTTCATTGGCTGGACGGTGATCACTGTCTCAACAGCTACCGTGGGCTACTTCATTTTCCAGGCGTGGCGAGGCCGTTGTTGTTGTTGCGGTTACCAATTGGAGTTACTTCCGAAGGGTCTAAAGAGAGACAACTCGATAAAGTTCGCGAGTTGAAGTCCGAAGCACCATATTTCAGTCGTATACATGACATAGATGTCCTTTTCCCACTGGTTTTATTATTAGGGTTTCCCACCATTTCCGGACATGTGACAACGAGCTTCATCTTTGATAACAGGCCTTTCATCCTGACGCTGATCTACTGCTGCCAATGTTTACATATGTTGCAACAGGCTACATGGTAGCCTCTTGGCTTGGAATGCGGTTGAACGATGGCCCTGGAGATCTCCTGGTAAGCTACTGAAAAAATGATGACAAGGTCCATCCAAGGGATTTTCCTGGTTGCTCAGCAACCTTGTTTTTCATGCAGCGAGGATTCTTCCTTACCATGCTAAAATCTAAAATGCTTGGTCGATACTTGTTGCTCTTCCTACCCCCATCGGCTGGTAAAGCATGAAACATGTGTCAGTTGCCCGGTGGCATCCTCTTAGGCTCAGCTGTTTATGAATGTCTTTGGTCTTGGCGTGGACACATCTCTTCAGTGCTTTATTGCTGCAGAAGAGATGGGAATCTCCGAGGAAAGGGGCAGGGCAGATTCAGCAACTGCTTGGATCCTACAATGCAGACTATACTATATTGATTATATTGCTCCTGCATCGGTAAGGGATGGTACTGTTGGTACTTCAATACAAAAATCAGTTTGCCAGTTTGCCACTGTTCCTGCACTTTCCACCCTTCATGGCTTCCCCGTCATTTCATTCATCTCACCCTTCTAGTATATCATGGGTCAAGTCATTGTATTCTCCAACATTGGAAGGTTGAATACAAAGATTGTCATGGTTCAAACCCTCATCTTTGCAAGATTTTCTCCATGTTTTCCGAACGTTTTTCCCATGGTTTTCCCATGGTTTTCCCTATGTCTTGATAGGACTACGTGCCCTCCGAGCTGAAGAGCCTGGTGGATTCCAATCCGGGCAAGAAGAAATGGGCCTTGTTCGGGGGCTCGAAGGCCTCCAAAATGCTGGAATGGACAAAGCATCTAGAAATGCTGGATTGAAAAGCCCCCAAAAAATGGAGAGTTGAATGAGACACTCAACTACAAATGGTGGATTTTATGTTTGATGACGCTAGAGGATAGCCATGTTTGAATGGAGTTTCAGATCGGTGAACGAGGTGGCACCCATGGCACGGTGGTATTGATGAGTTGTCCCAATGAAATCAGTTGCACTCTGGCAGCTCGCAGGTGGCACCCATGTGAGTTTTTGAAGCAGAGTACACCTGGGCTGAGCACAATTTCTTGAAGTCTTGGAGCTTGAGAACCAACTTTAAAGCTTAAAACGGTAGTTTAAATGTTTTTTTTTAATTGTGGGGAGAACACGGATTTTTTCTTCCCAGCAGCAGTTTCATAAGCGTTTGGCATAACTCATCATAACTCCAGCTTCCGGAGAGATCTTGCACATACTGCACGTTAATCAGATTGCTGGGCAGTTGCCACCGCAAGTTTCACCGGTCGAAAGGGCCACCACGAGGGGAAGTCGCCTTAAGTTTCGGCGACCCATGTAGTTTCAAGGAGCAAGCGAGGCCTGAAGTTTTCTCTTTCGTCTGACGTCATGTCTTGTCAAATGCAATCCATGTTGTACTGATGTTGTGAAGGGTTTTGCGATCTGATGTACTTACCGAACAGGTCCACATTTCTCGGCGGTCTATGAAGGTCTGTGCTGCTTAGTGCTTGAAATCACTTTGGTCCCAGTCTAAGACTCGGACGAGCGGCTGTGAAGGAGCTGGACTGCGGATATCACCACTGATAGTGGTCCTTGATTAATCCAAACCATCTCTTGGCATATCCTACCACCGCTCCTTCACACCCGAAACGAGCAGAAAGGTGTGGGGCAGAGTTCCCTGATCACCGAAGCTCACACGTTTAAATCAAGGGCATGTTGGGAGGGATGGCGGTCATAGGTGGTTGATAGGTTTGCGACAGGAACAGGGAGGTGCTGTTGATTCAACTTTGAACCGCACTTCTTGAGATAGTATATATAGGTTTCTGTCTCCATCGTGATTGCCTTGCATCACGCTTTTCTGGTTTGATGGTCCCTCTTGTGTATCTATTGCTTGGATATGGGCCAAATATCAATCAAAAAGTTGCACAATCTCTAGACTCTAGTCTCCAGGACACAAGTTTGACCCATGTTGCCATGTCGGACTGCAGGAGTCCGTGCCCGTGGCGGAGTTCTTGGAATCGCAGAACTTGCTGCGCTCGGTGCAATGTGAGAAAGCGGTAGAGGAGGCGGCTTCCTCTATTAAAACCCAGTGGTAAAACCACAAAAAAAAACATATGGTGGAGTCCAGGTTTCCTACAATGGGGTTACTGTAGCCCTAAATCATCCATTTTGGAGGTACCCCTATCTTAGGACACCCCCATATGGGGAAGTTGAAATCATCCAACTTTGCTGGTTACTTTGGTGTTTCTACCATGAAACTCGCAGCCTCAGAGCAGGAATCCCTTGTTGAATCATTGAATCTGCTCCAGGCTTTAATGATTTTAATGCTTCGAGAGTCTGTTGGTAGACGAGGTTTCAACATGTTTCAACTTTTGAGTCTTTGATTAGATGAAACTGACATGAACCATATGAACCATATGAACCATGGTAAACTGACATGAAGCATGGGACGACCGCGCCAGGTTTGGAAGGACGTGCGGGCCCTCTTTGGACCAACCGTCGTCTTCGTCCTGGGCGGTCCCGGTGCTGGGAAAGGCGGGGCCAAACCGTTGAACCCGGTTTCCGAAGTCATGGTATCCCAATAGCTGGATGATCTGGATGGTAAAAGTGTGGATCCTAAACTGGATGATTTGGGGGTGCCCCCATTGTCGATCATTTTAATTTCATCGGACTTCAGGGGCGGAAGAGTTGCGAACATTCTGCGGAAAGTATGATAAAACTTGCTGTCGAGGCACTCTCTGCGGGAAGATTGTTGAGGCTTGCTGCAGCTCAAGGGAAGGAACACTGACTGCATGCTGATCTTGGAATGGATCATAAGTCTGGAGGCGCCCAATCTGAGATGATACAATTTTTGCAGGTTTGTGAGGGTAGCAGGATTAGTTTTGACCATACATCTTTGATGAATTTATCTCCTAGTGGAACTTTGAAACCTTCAGCGACCCATGGATGGCGGTTCACCTGTGGTAGATGTGGCTTTCATGCGATTAGAACATCTACAGACTCTTGACACTGGATTTATGATATAGTCTCAGGATATAGTCTTAAAATGCCGGAAACAAAATGACCAGCCGTTTGAATGAGCTGGCAAATTGGATGGTCTAGTACCCTTGCTACCAAAAAGTTATTGATGAGTGGACAATTATATTACGAAAATATGATGATCCCCATTCATATCCATTATCATCCCCGTGAATTCCGGTCATATCAATCACTAGCATCTAATATCCCCGGAGAAGCATCCCCAATATCATACGATCCCCATTTTTTTTCCATGAATTCACATCCCAAAAATGGCCTGACAGGCTTGTGGATATCGTCATCTCAGTGCAGGTGACCTGCTACGGGAGGCCGGAAGTGGGGGGGCTTCGCCATTGGAAAATGGACCTGAGCCGATTTCAAGCAAAACAGGGAAGATTCTGGAGATCTGAGCCAACATCATGCAACATCTGACCAAAAATTGGTTGAGATTCCTGAGATCAATCAATCTTAAGCAACAGAAACACGGATAGAACTTACCAGTCGTATCTGGCAAGATCATATCTGCATGGGAAGCACATAACGTTATCAGTGGCAGTAAACGTTTCATTTTTTGCTAGCCAGTTTGGACTGGAACCCATACCACAATGTCCAATTTCCCAGTCACCCAGCTATAAATCTGGGGGTGCTTCCCAGCTAAAAAACCTGTGGAAACTCAATCCAAGCACTCATGGAAATCTACAATCCACTGCCAAGTGTTCTGTGAAACTTGTTCGAAGTACAATCATTTAGTGGCGCCGTTGGATGTGGAACATCTTGGCCTTTCTTCTATGACAGTCTCGCCAGGAAAGGAAACGGCCAGGGTCCAAATTCGGGGAGCTGATAGAAGCACACATCAAGGACGTTGCAGAAGATCAATGCAAGTTCTCCCATAGTGACATAATGATGATTGGTTGGTGGTTTGAAATATGGCGTGCATTTCATTCAACTTGGGATGATCAAGATATTGTGGGTTTGTCTGAAAATAAGGCATATAATTTTATCCACTGATGAATCATCATTTTCCCCTCATGTTCCCATCATTTTCCCCATGAAATGGCTGCCTCATGGAGCCCATTCTCAGACCCATCCCATTGCGCGCAGGAGGGTCAGCTGGTCCCAGCTTCAATCGTAGTGGAGTTGCTCCTCCAGGCATGAAGACCCATGGCGAATCGGAATTTTCTCAGCTACACTTCTTGGATCAATTTTGGATACATATTAAGGGGTTTCCATAGTCATCGGGGAACCCCCAATAGCTGGAAGCAAACTGGTTTAATGGAAAATCCGGTTATTTCATGGATGCTAACTGGGGATGCCCTGGTGCAGGCCATGCGGGAGCAGGGCTGGGAGGGTGGCAAGTACCTCATCGACGGCTTTCCGAGGCGTCAAGCGCAATCCGTCAAAACATCAAAAGATTTCGCTCAATTTGAGCTGAAAAGCATCCAAGGCTATCCAAGTTCATTGACCCCCTACTGGCTCCTCTTCAATTTTCTTCCTGCATCAGACTTCTCCATGCTTCGAGGAGCTTCGATAACCTGGAAGCTTGGCGGGAGACTGTCCGTGACCAGGCTACGACAGCTACGACAGAGTCGTGGCTCACAAAACCTAAGCTGGTGGTACATGTTTTGGGAGTGGCCCTTACCCGCGACATGTTTGGATAGCATGATAGTGTATGGCTCAAGATTCTTTTCCCATCTTTCTCTTTCAAATGTCATATATTTCATGGTTGAGTTGAGTGACAATTTTCCAACCATACCCCTGACATTTGGGTTTCAGAAGCCTACAACTGGTAAAAACTGGTAAAATGTGGGTCGGTAGCCCCATGTTTTTCAGCACCCTGCAGGTCTTGGTCAGGTTCGTGCTGTACCTAGATGTCAGCGAGCAGGTGATGGAGGCCTGATTCAAAGTCACACACATAACATGTGTACAATGTATATATATATATAATATATATATATATATGATATATGTGTACATTGTGTGTAGAAAGTGATGATTTGTGATGTCTATACATAATATGTATATACATTATATTATATATGTATATATATATAATATAACTGTATATGTATAATACAATAACGGCAATCGATCTAAAGGTCTTTGTAACGAGTTTTATTTGCGAAGACCGTTCATGTTATGTTGGGAACCCTCGCGGATTTTTTTTTTTGAGTTCGCGAAAGTAACATTTTTATTCGCGAAAGTTTCGCGAAAGTTGGATATTATAATCATTATGTAAAGGGCTGCCACCCACTTCCGCCCGGGGTCCGGCAGGAGAAGGGCACCGGAGAATTTCGGTTTGGTTCTGGTTCAGTTCCCTGTGTGGTGGTGCTTTTGGACAATCACCTTGCCCTTCATAGGTAGCAGCCGAGCTTCCAAAGGTGAGGCTTCGCAACAGCCAAACACCATGGTCCTGAAGCACATCCTTGCACCTGCCGCTGTCACTGCCTAATGATGCTTTTTGAAGTCTCAAGAAACAAGTGAGGCTTTTGCGAGAGCCAAACACCAAGGCCCCTGGTGTTCGCTTTTCCTTCAATGCGCCCCCTGCTGATGGCCGGGGTCTGTGAATAGGGATGTTTTCGCGAAAGTTCCGCGAAAGTTCTGCGAAGGAGCGGGCGAAAGTCAAAGTGCATGTTGAAGGGGGTGGGTCAGTAAACCTTGCAAAAAAACCTAGTCAGCAACAATCTGTCCTGAGAAGGGATTCCGTCATGCTAGCTGCATGTTTAAAAGGCTATCAAGAAGTGATCCGCGATTCTCTTGAACGAATCTTCATAAGAGGCGTTGTTGCCCAACATGGGCCCCGCGAAAGATAAATGTGGAGTTCGCGAAAGTTTCGCGAAAGTAACATTTTTTTTTCGCGAAGAATGGCCGTCTGCGGTTAAAGGAATTTTAAATGTATATGTATATGTATATGTACATGTATATGTACATGTATATGTATATGTATATAGGATATTGTAGGATATAAGACACCGGTTCTCATCCCTACCTATATGGTTTGTATAATCCTATGTCAATATACAAATTAAAGATACATCTGGATGCATAGGCATAGACGCAGATGTCAGTGTGGAACACGATTCGGTGTCAGGCCCGGCTATTGGAGCGTGGCAAGACGAGTGGCAGAGCTGATGACAACATCGAGTGACTCAGCGAAACTCCCTGGGGGTTTCCATCGATGGGACTCCTATAAACGGATGGTTTATAACGGAAAATCCCATTAAAATGGATGACTTCGGGGTACCCCTATTTTCCCTCCTACTTGAGCTGGTGCTGTCGACATCTTTGGACTCTGTTCTTAGGTCCATTCGGAAGCGATTTTTGACCTTCCACAAGGCACGGGCCTCGATGCAGCGATGACCTGGAAGAAATTCTCCGCCAGGAGTCGATGCCAGTCGTGGAGCACTTTCAGAAGAAGGGTCGGGTGAGAAGGAGCGGAGCAGCGGAGCTTTATAGCACCAGGCAATCTTTTTGGATCGTGTGGATATTCCAAATATTTAACCGCTTTCGGCGTCTTTCGCCGGCCACCATGGAAAGAGCTATCCTGTAAGCTGCAAACAGCCCTTGCACACACCCAGCAAGAACATGGTTTTTGTGTAAAACATGGTGTTTGTGGATAACACAGTATTTGTGTAAAACAGTTCTTTGTGTAAAAGAGGGTTTGGACGCAAAAACATTTGTTTTGTTCAAACCACGGTTTAAGTTTAAACCAAAGCATGTGTGTAAACCAGGGTTTTGGACAAGGCCATATTGAGAAAGGCTATGGAACAGGCAATATTTAGAAAGATTATGCGTGTAAAAGGTGTTCGGCACAAAAACCAGTGGATCAAGTATTGGATAAAAGAAGCGACGGAGCAAACCAATGGCAGACACGACAAAAAAGAACGGAAACAATGATCGAAATGATAACAATATGTGCAAAACCAAGCCGGTGTTGATCGAGGCGTGGGCAGAGTTGAGCCCACTACAACGTAAGGAAAGATGAAGACGAAATGAAGAGCTAGGTGGGGGGGTCAACTACGAACAAGCAAGATCCACAAGACACGCCGGCAGGCCGGCGGATTGAACAGCTGGGAATCAAGTAAGAAACAACTCTAATTTTTGTTTGGCCTTTGGCGTTTCATATGTTTCATTTCAAAATATTGGTGTCAATCGAGGATCGACGCAGAGCAGCATGCAGATGCGGTCTGGAGAGACGTGCAGGCTCTGGGAACATTTCCAGAAGCGAAGTCCCTGACTGAGGTTCAGGTTGTTTTTTTGCAAATTTGCCAGATCCCTACAGTGGGATCCTGAGAGAGAGAGATATATATATATATATGCACATACACACATATACATTTACAAATATCATATACACATACATATGTCTATATATATATATACACATACAGATACAGATACATATACATATACATACACATATACATATACAGATACAGATACAGATACATACACATACACATATACAGATACATATACATATACATACACATACACATACACATACACATACATACATACATACATACGTACGTACGTACGTACGTACGTACATACATACATACATACATGTATACATGTATAAACGTACACACACACACATATGTATATATATATATATACATACACAAATATATACGCATGTAAAAAAAATCAGGTCAAATTTGATGGTACTTTGTACGGACCAGACATCCAGAGATGGTAAATGACAGGGTCATTCCAATGGAACTTTGGCGCTGATATCGGGATACTTACTGCACACACATGATATTATATGAACACACATCATGCATACAAATCGTATGTATGAACTATGCATTATGTGATATTGTACATGTAAATATGTGCTCAAACCTATCTATATATCTGTCTGCCTGTTTGTTTGCCTGTCTGTCTATGAATCCATGTATCCATCTCTCCATCTATTACACATGGATTTAGACATATGTACATTTCTACTTCTAAGCGCTTCTTCCTTGTCATCACATGCTTGGGACCACCATGGACGCAGGTTCTGTTCGGCCCCTCCGTGGTCTTCGTGCTGGGTGGCCCTGGTGCCGGCAAAGGCACACAGTGCACCCGCATTGCCGCAGGGGCACCCAGGGGCACCCAGGGGCACCCAGGGGCACCCAGGGGCACCCAGGGGTACCCCAGGGGTACCCCAGGGGTAGCCAGGGGTATTGGAGTTCACCAGTTTGAGCGCACGATCATCCCACTTAACTGGTCACTAACCTTGGTCAATAAGTCTCCCGGGTTGTCCCATGGCTGGGTGAGTTCCTAACCCGAGTTTCGAGTCACTAACCAGTTCCACTTACGAAACTCGTGGATCCTCCAAGTGAAATTAAGTGGTGGAGACTGGTTAGTAACAGTTTAGCAACTATTTGATTTGTCACTAATTGAGGAGTCACTAACCTAACCACTGACCAACTGAAGCACGGTGAAATCTGAGGAGACCTTTGGTTACATCCATTTGAGTGCTGGCGACCTCCTCAGAGAGGACAGCCGCAATGGTGGAGCTGTCACCAAGAATACGCATGGAACACCAAAAAAAGTGTAGAATATATATATATATATAAATATGATAGTGTATGTAGATAGGTGGATAGTCAGTTTGTTAATTAGTGGATTAGTTAATTGCTTGCGTACAGTTGTAGTCTAGACACATCATCATCATGTATTAAAGATCACCAGACTTTTTTCCGGCAAAGTGAGCTGAGGGTACCCTGTGTAAGCGGGTGAATGGCTGGGGACTCGGTAGACTCGACAGGAGAGAAATCGTGAAGGCTCAGAGTATGGGGAGCTGATCAACAACTACATCAAGGCACCAACTGGAAGTGGATTTCCCGCAGCTTGCGCTCTCATCGATGTTGGCCGAGTTGTGCATCCGAGCAGAGCTACGAGCTTGGTTTTCAATGGCTTTCAAACTTTCCCTTCCAGCCCCAAGAACGAGAAAATCATCCTAGTTGACACTCATATTTTTGCAAACAAGGTGGCTGAAAGCAGCCAGTGCGAGAAAATTCGGGTATAAATTGGTGGTGAGAGTCCTGCCTTTTTCTACCAATAATTCATGAATCTTTGGTGCATATTGAGATAAGTTCCGGCAATTAAACATGGCAACTGAAAATTCATAAAAAATCAGAGTTCAATAGGAAACAAGGGAAACTCAAGTATATATTAATATAAATGCTAAATTTTCCATTGCCATGTTTGATTAGCTGAGATCTGCCAGGAGGGCAAGCTGGTCCCTGTGGAGATTACCATCAAACTCCTGAAGCAGGTGCAGGGAGCCGTTCCTGCTTTTGCTGTGTGCATCAAAGATCGCCCTTGACTCCCTTGCCCTTCCACCAGGCCATGATGAAGTTTGGCTGGGAAGGTGGCAGGTGACCAGCGGGTCTGGTCAACTCTTGGAACCATTTTGGACAACATTTCGGCCAAAATCTGCACCATTTTTTTGGGGGTTGACTCAGTTTGACTAGACCAATGCTTTTGCTAGCGCAGATCAAATTTGCAGATCTCCGATCTCGGAATACTGTCTCTGGCAGTGGCAGTGTTGTCAAGACTTGTCAAGTTGATTCCCAAACGACTCCAAGCTGTGTGGATGCTGTGCGGATGCTGTGGGGACCTGGAGGTACCTGGTTGATGGCTTCCCGCGGAGTTTTGACAATCTCCGGGGCTGGGAGGAAGTCATTGGCAACACCGCAGGAGCCTTGGTGCGGTGTGTCTCAATCGATCCACTAGACTGGTGATTTTAGGAGCATCCGTATTTTTTTTGGGGAACTGTGAGCCACTGTGAGCCAGACTTCATCTGCAGTGTTGTCAATGATACCAAGGTCCGAGTGAAGTTTGTGCTTTTTTTCGATCTCTCAGAAGAGACCATGCAGGCGAGGATATTGACACATGAAAGATCTGGCCTAGTCCAAAACTGTTGGGAAAAAAAAGCCCAAAGCCACCTAAAGAACCTAAAGCCTAGAGTTGATCATCATTTTCCCATATTTTGCCATCATGAACCTTGGCCAAATTGGCCTTTTTGGTGCATCGCCCATTTTTGGACCAACCCATCTGCTCGTTGCGGAGGCTCGTCTTGTCGAGCGAGGGAAGACCAGTGGCCGTGCGGACGACAACTTGGAGCTGGGAGCCCTGGGAGCCGAAGAAATCAACGATGCGCCAAGCTGGCGTCTTGTTTTTGATGTGTTTTGCTCACTTTAGGACTGAGGGTTATTCCCCTACAAAGGGGCAATGACCTGAGGGTTATCAATCCCACTATTCAGTGAGATATCTTGAATGACCTGACCTTAATTCCATTTTTCCCGAGAGCGTCTGAGCGCAGGGTTCTTCCAATAGTGGGGGTCTGTAAAACATCTTCTCATCTTCACATCTCATCTTCACATCCTCTCATCTTCACATCTCATCTTCACATCCTCTCATCTTCACATCTTTTCATCTTTACATCCTCTCATCTTCACATCCTCTCATCTTCACATCTTTTCATCTTTACATCCTCTAATCTTCACATCCTCTCATCTTCACATCTGCTCATCTTCACATCCTCTCATCTTCACATCCTCTCATCTTCACATCTGCTCATCTTCACACCTTTCCATCTTCACATCTGCTCATCTTCACACCTTCCCATCTTCACACCTTCTCATCTTCACATCTGCTCATCTTCACATCTGCTCATCTTCACACCTTCCCATCTTCACATCTGCTCATCTTCACACCTTCCATCTTCACATCTTCTCATCTTCACATCTGCTCATCTTCACATCTGCTCATCTTCACATCTGCTCATCTTCACATCTGCTCATCTTCACACCTTCCCATCTTCACATCTTCTCATCTTCACATCTGCTCATCTTCACACCTTCCCATCTTCACATCTGCTCATCTTCACATCTGCTCATCTTCACACCTTCCCATCTTCACATCTGCTCATCTTCACATCTGCTCATCTTCACATCTTCTTATCTTCACACCTGCTCACCTTCTCTCTCACGCCTTCTTTTTATCTTTCTCTCTTAAGGCCGAGGGTGGTGCCGGCGGCGAGTCACGAAACGTCAACCCTTTTGCACGAAATGAGGGTCGATCGGCAAAAACTGACGTAAAATTGCGATTTTACGTGTGCTAAAGCAACCCTTTCGCACGAAATGAGGG
>CAMXCT020005534.1:70000-172500 GCA_947184155.2 Cladocopium goreaui
AAACCATCCAATGATGAAATTTTCCATTGACATGTTGGATTACCGGAGGGTATTGGGCTGCCTTGCATATCCTTGCATGCTGTGCGTTGACGGAATTACGACCGTTCACTGCGCCATTGAATTGGCTGAAGTATGCAGCATGCCATTGTGCTTGCTGGCTTTCAGGAGGGAAAGTTGGTGCCTGTTTCAATTGCCTGAATCTTAAACTGGCTGTGATTTGGCTATGGTTCAAAATTACTGACTGCCTAAATCGAAAGATTTTTTTTCCCCACCTGCCAGGTGAGGGTTGTTAGATTTTATCAGAGTTGTTCTCCTCCTTCGCCTCCTCCTCCTCCTCCGCCTCTGAGCATGTCTGCATCAACTTCCACCTCCACTTCCGCCTTGCCAACTCTTCGCCAAGCTCTTCGCCAACTTCCCAGCTCAGTGCGCACTGCTGGACCTCAACCTGGGACCTTCCCAGCTCAGTCCGCACCGCTGGGCCTCAACCTGGGACCTTCCCAGCTCAGTGCGCACCGCTGGACCTCAACCTGGGACCTTCCCAGCTCAGGTGCACGGCTGGACCTCAACCTGGGACCTTCCCAGCTCAGTGCGCACCGCTGGACCTAAACCTGGGACCTTCCCAGCTCAGTGCGCACCGCTGGACCTCAACGGCCAGATAGAATGCCAGAAGATATGCCAGATAAAATGCCAAAAGATTTGCCAGATAGAGTGCCAGAAGATATGCCAGATTGAATGTTAGAAGATATGCCAGATAGAATGCCAGATGGTATGCCAGATAAAGTGCCAGAATGTTTGCCAGATAGAATGCCAGAAGATTTGCCAGATAGAATGCCAGATAGGATGTCAGAAGATATGCCAGAAGATATGCCAGATAGAATGCCAGATAGAATGCCAGAAGATATGCCAGAACATATGCCAGAAAATATGCCAGATAGAATGCCAGAAGGTATGCCAGATAGAATGTCAGACAGAATGCCAGAAGGTATGCCAGATAAAGTGCCAGCATGTTTGCCAGATAGAATGCCAGAAGATTTGCCAGATAGAATGCCAGATAGGATGTCAGAAGATATGCCAGAAGATATGCCAGATAGAATGCCAGATAGAATGCCAGAAGATATGCCAGAACATATGCCAGAAGATATGCCAGGTAGAATGCCAGAAGATATGCCAGATAGAATACCAGATCGAATGCCAGAAGATATGTCAGATAGAATGCCAGAAGATTTGCCAGTAACAAATCGATAAATGTCATGGTGGGGATCACACGAAGTAAAGTTATTTTGGAAATTGCTACCAAAGGTTGCCATTCATTTGTGGTCAAAACTTATGTTCTTTTGGTAACCCATAGCAATATATTGATTTGTCGCACGCATTTCTCAAGCATTTAATCGAGTACCAGTGCCCATAGCCCTTTCCCACAGGTTGATGAAAATTGAGGGGTAAGGTGATGATAAATGGCAGCCTGAGGTGGTACAGCTTCTCCAAAAAGCCATGGAAGAACGTGGCTGGGAGGATGGCAAATACCTCATTGATGGCTTTCCCAGGACAGCGGCACGGGTTTCCTTTCCATTTTTTGAGGGATTCCGGAAAAACTTTGGCGGAATTTTGCAGGAGTTTCGACAATCTGCAAGGATGGAACGATATCGTTGGTCAGAAGGCGAATGCAGTGGTGCTCTTTTCTATTCCTTTGCCAGCTTGCTTGATCTGTTGTATTTTATATTGCGTTCTTGGTCTCGTCTTGTTGTTTCTTGCCTAGTACTGCACTCGCTCCATCTTAGTTCCTTTGCACTTGAGATCCTCCCGAAATGATACATTTTAAGTCACATCATACCAATGTGCGGCATTCAACTTTGTTTGGTGCACCTTGTGCTAGCGACAGGTGGATTTGAAGTGTTGCATCTTCTTCGACTGTTCAGAAGCTGTGATGGAGGTGTTGAGCGTGGGCTGAACAGATTCTTTTCAGCTCCCACAGCGTTGAGATAGGCTACAAAGGCCACAACTTTCTTCCGGATGGCAACGTTAAAGATGTCTGTGAAACAGAGGCCTCAATGGCAGTGTACTAGAGACCACAATATAGAAAATATGTGTGCATAATTGTATATATATATAAGTATACACATGTATACTTATGTATACAATGCATGATATATATTATATTATGATAGAATTTACACATATACACAAATACACACGTATACATATGTATGTATATGTAGCTGTAAACACCATTCAATCTGATCACCATCACAGTCTCGATGTGGACCAGGCTCGCCTGCTCGAGCGCGGAAAAACCAGCGGTCGAGCGGACGACAACTTGGTGCTGTCTTCAGCTGTGGCACTGTTGTCATCATATGAGGGTTGTTAAAAATGGTGGATCCCATAGTAAAACCCATGGGTTTTCAATGCTAAGTCATGGTCCAGTTCGGCTCGGGGTACCTGCAGTACCCCCATGACTTAGGAGACCTCCATTCTTGGCAAGCTTGAAAACAGATAGAAAAGTTCGTCTTCCACCAGTGGTGACCGCTTTTTCTGGGGTTACTGCGTTGACCATGACCATTCGGCGTTGCGCCAAGGACTCCATCCGAAAACGCTTTGCCACGTACACACAAGAGCCGTGGGCACCCAATTGGACCGGTCAGGCCACAGCCTGTAGAACTCTATATGACTTGGAGACTTTCAAGAACATCACCGTACGCAGGGAGAACGTGTTATGGGACAAAACAAACCTGCACTGGAAGTTGGATATCATTGTTGATATTGTTATAAGTGACCAGAACTATTCGCCGCTATCAAAAAATAGTAACAATATCATGCAAAAAATAGTAAAAATAGTTGAATAACTACATATTTACTATGAAGAACTGAACTAAGCATCCAACTGCCAACGTTGTTTCGTTCCGGTTATCGATTCCCCGCACCGAGATCTCTCCCGGTGGTGGAGAAGTTTAGCAGCGAAGGTCTTATGAGGAGGACAATATGAACGGGGGAAGGGATTTATCCTAATATGAATCCCCCATTTGGGGCAACTTCTTATAAAGATCTATAAAGCATATCCTGGAAATTTCAAGCTGCTTGCATCCCTGTAATTGAAGTTGCATATTGGGTCTTCAGTGATCAGTTTGGTTTGTGGCTGCATTTGAAACGATGTGTTCGTACTGAGTTCTTGTGGTACCAAAGCCACCCATACTCCGTTCTCGTCATGTGTCATTGTCTCAAAATTGGCTACTGTACCTCATTCCATCCTGTTTAGAATCTCATTTTGATGGCCATAATCTGGAGGTACATCCTCAGGGGACTCTGGACAGGATCAGTGCCGAGCAAAGCCTCGATGAAGTTTGGAGCTGCGTTCAGGAGGCTGGTGAGGGCATGGTTAGCGCAGGGGGCTACCAAATGGGCTGGCCCTGAGAAATGTAGTACACCAAAAATTGAATGGTTTCTGATCATTCTCACCATTCAAAACTGTCGTTTTGTGGCTCCAATTTTGGACACCCTGATATTTAATGATATTTATGGGGTTCCAACTGCGCAATACTGAGCGTAACTAGGAATTGAGTGGGATTAAATCTGCTTGGACCCATTCATAAGCAGTAGAGGCCTCCGTACGGTCCAGAGCGCCAGGTCATGCGCAACGAGCGCGATGGGCTTTTGCTGAACCAGGCCGGCGACCGATTTGGCCTCGAGGGTGTGCTGCTTTGCCAGATCCTCTCTGCCATAGGCGGTCGTTTTGATCAAGCCTTCATCCTTCAACAAGGACTGGGTGGGATGTCCTTTCAGCTCTTTTTGGTGTGGGATCGTTCAATGCGACAATGTGGATGCTGTGGCTGTTGGAAAAATGCGCCATGAACTCATCCCTGGAATATGAATTGAACCGCCAACACAATGAGACCATATCATATCCGCAATCCGTCCCTTTGCCTTTTTTTGGGTCAAAAGGGTTTGTTTCTTGGTTGGAAAACCATCACCCCAATATTGTTGGAGGAGACCCAGCGCTTTGTCCAGTCTTTTTTTACGGTGCACAAGGCAGTGGAGGGAGGGACCCCGATCCGTATGGAATAGAAGAAGTTCCAAACCCTACAACTTGCTGGCGATTGGGAGGGGACCGCCATTGACACACAGCACTTTTTTGCGGACCTTTCTCCTGGAGGGGCTTTTAGGCAGATGACTGGGCACAGAGTCATGCTTTCAGGTAGGAAAGGGCCAAAATGCAAAGCCAGATGAACTGCCCAAGCGGCGTGGCTCAAGACAACTGCTGCGTGTCGAAGAAGCTCCTTCTAACACCTTATGAGTGCCCTTCAATGGACGTAGCAACTTACAATAATAGCTCTTAGACAGCAATCACCTCCAAGAGTTGAACTAAAGTGCAATGCTTCAAGCAGCTTTCCTAAAGAAGGATGAAACATTGTGATTCGTTCCAGATTTCACTTTAAAGTTGGACACTTAAAGACTTAGAGCACGTCAGGAGCTTTTCTAAAGTTCTTTTCAAGAACTCTCAGTGGTTTGCTGCCATTTGCACCCATTTGCGCTGATGTTGTACAATGTTGCCACTGACATGGCAAGTGAGACGAGGCGGGAAGGGGCACGTGGGACAGGAATCCATGTAGGCAGATCCATGGATTCTTTCTTGCCACATGACTCTGCCTGGCCCAGGCCCAGCCAGCCAAGCCTCAGATCGGCCTGCCAGATGCCGCCTTACCTGGCTTGTGTGGGCCACACCAAGGTGCCTGGGATTTCAATTGTTTCATCATCATTTCTCCAAGGTGCTGGGGATAAGTTCACGCAACTTTCTAGATTAGAAGATCGTTTGTGGGTCAAAGTTGAAGCTTCCCAAAGGTTTTGGCAAGGTTTACCTTCCAGTTGTTCACCAGCCACCAGAAGTTTTGTTCCAATACCAATTTCCACCGGTTTACACCAGTCCATCCCCCTGAACTGTCGCTGCCATGGCGAGGCCAGCCGTGGCTCAGCCCCTGTCAGCCCTTGCCGCTGCATCCCTGGTGGCCACGGCGGGAGCCCGATGGCGGCGGCTGCTGAAGGACTGCAGCTGGCGACTCTATCGGGGAGAGGCTGGACTCGGCTGGCCATCGTTGTGTGGTTTTGCAACCCCCAAAAGAGAATGGTGAAATCCATGTAAAATCGGAGGGGCAAAATCAATCATAAAGAACTAGACAATAACTATATCGGGAGTTCATAGACCTTTGGGGTTGATTATTAGGGTTATCACATGACTGGACAACTTTCAAGTGCAGGGTACTGTATGTGTGATGAAGATCACTCAGTGAAGGCAAAACTTTGGAGGAAATGGCGGGGGACGCGGAACTTTTGCCTCAAACATGATAAACAGGGTGCTCAAATTCTCACGTAGAGAAAACAGAACACACACACACACCAATGTGATCCAATATGATGATTTGCTGACATCTTTGCTGATGCAACACGACACCAAATCCTACCCGGGCAAGCTAACTTGGGTGAAGCCGGTTAAACGGCCAACATTTTGTTTGAATATGTTGTCGATTGATATTTGACCATCTGACAAAGTGCTTCTCTGACCAGCAAGAACTTATCTGCAGACAATCGTTGGCAATTGCATGTAACATATGTAACGTAGTTATTTCATGTTATTTCATTGTTCTAATTAGTCGTGCATGGCCAATAGTAGTATATCAGTATATATAGTTATCTGATTGCTGCAACAAAGTCGCAAGAACAACACCTTTGCGCACTTACAGACCGGAATTGCCAGTGGCAGGCCGTTTCTGCACCTACACGGATGCAACCAACACCTGACCTCCTTGAAGAATCCACCTATGGCAAGGAGGGCCTGACGTATTTTCAATGGTTGGAGAAGCAGCTACAGAAGAGGCCAGGAGCACCCTCAGTGCTTCATGGACACCTCGGTGGCGACCGAAAACAGGCAGCCAACTGGGGTGATGCCTGTGCTGTTTGGTGGGGATGCCCAGCTTGCAGGGCATTGCTGGCAGCTTTTGTTTTTCAGTGAAAAACCAGGCTTCACTGCCTTTGACTCCAAGGCCCTTGGGAGATGTGCGCTATGCTTGGCCATCAGACTCTGAGTGCTTCTGGGAGAGTGGCAAAGGAGCAAGGCAGCTGCGAGTCAATGAGGACACGGGAGTCGGCTGATTCACGAATGAGGAAGCCATGACCCATGTGTGTGCTTGGGCAGGGCAGAATTGCCAAGGTTTTATGCAAATTGTCAACTCTGCTGCTCTCGCAAAAGTCAAAATCCGCGAAAGGGTCGCGAAAGGGTCGCGAAAGTAGCCGCGAAAGTATCTGCGAAATTCAATTGCCGCGAAACCTCCGCAAAAGCGAAAACCCCCCAGCAAATGCAGTCACTGCCAAAGCTTTGCGAAAGCTGAAAAGAGAGCAGGTGCCCTCGCGAAAGCCAAAACCTAGGTCGCGAAAGAAGCACGAAAGTAGCCGCGAAAAAATACTTAAGAGTTAACAGGAAAGTCAAGAGGGTTCTTGGAACTGCTGATATAGGTTTGGCACGAAAATAGGTTTCCACCCAAAAAAAAAATAACCAGGATGGTGTTTTGTTTCAGCAGAGGAAGCCAATGGTTGGGGTGTCCGTCATGCCAGGGCTTGCCGGATGCTTTGCGAAACCACTGCGAGGCGTTGCTTGGGTAAAGCGCGGTGAAACTTTGGACGTATTTCTAAAAGCCTGTGTTCCCTCCTAGAGATGCAGTGGCATCACTGGAAATCATGGATTTCATGAAAGATCATCTAAATGACAATATCAATCCGGTTCTGACTCAGTTATGACAGAAGCTCTAAATGCCACCAGGTGCTCTTCGAAAGCGATGGATATTCAGCGCTAGTGAGCAAAGCTTCGAGGAAGCACTGGCAGCGATGCCAGTGAGATGAGGCAGAGGTGCAGTTGAGCCATTCGAAAGTCCAGTGCTACTGCCATTTCCATGGAAAAATCAGATAAACAATTGGATTTTATGGGATTTTGATTAGCATCGACAGGCTTTTTAAGCTTCAAACATGGGGAGTTGATTGATGGGTCATGGTTGCTTGTCGGTAGACGGGTTATTTTATAACTACAAGCCATTATGGGGATACTATGAACCAACCAGTATTCCATGGGATGGGATAAGGGTGTTTGTTTTCATGGCTCACTTGTGAATCTATGGGCCTTGCATCACGCAGTTAGTTGTATTTTTTCCCATTTCTTTTCGGGATCATGATCGGTGGTTGAACAGTTTGTTGCGGAGTGTTGTTGATTTTGTTCGATTGTTACGGGACCATCTTCCAAAGCATCAAGTGCACATCATCTCCTTAAATGCCAGTTGCACATTTTTGGACTAAAAACAGCTGATCCCTATGAGATTGGAGTCAAAGCTATGATCTGAAGAAACAGCAGCAGATTCGAGTTTACCATTTAGAGCGCCGGACCCCCTGTGGACCCTTGTGGCCCCTGATGCCATCCTAGTTGCAGCAGTGCAACACTGCCGAAGGCTCAATGGCAAGCGGCTGATGTGCTGAGTATGTACCAAGCCCGGCCCTAGTCAGATACTGTGCACCAGAGAGAAAAAGGAGGGCAGTGAGTCTGGTCTAGGAATGTCTAGGAAGGAATCATGGGAATCTGGGTGGGCCCAATTAATTCAGCTCCCTGCATGAATCCAGATGGAAGATTGAGCGCAGGCCTTCAAGGATTTCAGGGCCTCCCTATGATATCCTGTGTTCAGAACCAGCAGAATGAACAATGACATAATGACTGCGGCACACCATGAAGCTGCTGGAAATCAACAGAAATCAACAGAAATCATCACAAATCATCAAGAACCCATATGTAACTGGGATATAATAATGAATATCTCTATCTTTACCTCTATGTCTCTATCTGTATCCCTGTCTATCTATCTATCTATCTGTCTGTCTGTCCGTCTGTCTGTCTGTCCGTCTGTCTGTCTGTCCTTAGAGTCTATCTATGCCAGATAGCTTTCACAGACACTTTGCTTCTCGCTCTGCGCAGATCTCTGTGGTGCAAAAAGGCACCGTCTCAGCTCAGGTGAGGCCGGAGGTGAATGATAGCCACCAGGGGGAAAATGGGTAATTTTACCATATTTTGCCTCTTTATCCAGTGAATCTCGTCTTGCACCAACCTGGAAATGAGGATGGTTTGTAAATTTCGTATTTCAACTTCCAGTTTTGGTTGATTTTTTGACCCATGGGAAAACAACCTGGTGTGTTGCATCCCAAACATTGGCTGGAGAAGAGGAAATATTGGGCATTTGAACCACCCAAGTCGCAGGTTTGACGGTTTGACCCAGGCTTCTAAAGGTGGAAATCTGAAACCTCAGAGGGTTGCCTCTGGGACAATCTATGTTCGAAGAAGGTCGGGTTGCGGATGCATCCTCCTGTCCTCCAGGAGATAGCAGAGAAGAAGATGTTCGATGCGCAGGAGCCTGGCGTTTGTCACCTCGCTTCCAACATTTGAATCCCGTTGAAGTAGGAAGCCCGACGCTATTTGGATGATGAAAAACAAAAGTTTCCTGGAAGATTTCTATTGAATCAATCCAGTGATTGAATTCTGCAGCATACCTCGAAGCTCGTTCTTGCTTGGCTGTCCAGCACTAGACGACCCAAGTGAGATTACGATCAATGAATATCAAAAACACGTTTTGCTTTACTTTCTCTGGATCTTTCTCTCACGTTTGTATGGTGAAATTTAGCGGTACATGCGCAAGTGCTCCTGCAGTACTTGCAGCTGGTCCGCTATTCAAAAGGTCTGCCAGAGAAGCTCCAGGTGAGTGGAACTCTGTGGGGTCATGGCGGACGCGTCCAACAGCGATGGTTTGTCCACTTTGTCTCCTGGTTTGTGCCCGGGAATGACTAGCAGTTAGTTGAACACAGGGCTGTGAATCCAGCCAAATTCACATGGGTCCACGACGGACTCCCCATTTCGAGAAGGCCTTTGATCCATTCCAAGTTGAATCAACATAAGGATGCCAAAAGGAACACCCCACCTGAGTGTGTCCAAATATGGACCCCTGCATCCAAGGGTGCTACTGATTTACCGATTTCATACTTCGGATGTGCATCCCACTTAGAAATTGGATTTTAGAAGTCATAGAAGTCTTACAATAACTGGTGATATCCCACAGATAAATAGGGTATACCACCATGGTTAGCTGTTTACTAACTGGGATGCAACCCCAAATGGAGACCATCCCAGATCCCAGGGCGATGCAGCTGTGGCGGCTTCCTTTCAGGAGACCTTTAGTCTGGAGCCCTGGAATTCCCGGGTAAAATGGATCTGGGCCGAGATTGGCTCAAAATTATGGGATGATTACTGCTGGGCTGAGATCTGTGGTTTGCATTTGGCAACATCAAACCCCGTGAGCGCAATGATCCGAGTATCATCCAGATTATTTGCCAGATGGGTTTGTCTGCCTGATCCCCACATCCCGCTGGTTTATCACCAGCTTCCCATGCAAATGGCCATTGGGCGTTAATCCACCATTTTCAGACTCTCACCCAAATAGAGGTATAAACAATATATATATATATATAATATATATAATATAATATATATATAATATTATATATAATATAATATAATGTAATATAATATAATATAATATAATATTATATTATATTATATATTATTATATTATATTATATATTATATTATATATTATATTATATATTATATTATATATTATATTATATATTATATTATATATTATATTATATATTTTATATGATATTATATATTATATAATATATTATTTAATATATTATATAATATATTATTTAATATATTATATTATATTATATTATATTACATTATACTATACCATACTATATCATATCATATCATATTATACTATATTATATTATTGTTGGTTGTGTTACATATCCCATAAATATCCCACTTCCAACTTCCTATAATAAAAGGAAGTTGGGAAGCAATCTCCCGAATTACGGATGACTTTTATTCGAGTGACTTTACATCACATCACAATACATCATGAAGGGTGGCGTGAGACTTTACATCACATAAGAATACATCACGAAGGGTGGTGTGAGACTTTACATCACATAACAGCATAACAATACATCAAGTGAAGTGGTGACTATGACGAAGGGTGGTGACGAAGGGAAGTGGTGACCTAGGGCAGTGGTGACAAAGGGAATATGGTGACTTTGGGAAGTCATAGTTCTATGCGTTTGTTGAACCTCTGGTTGCAGATCGCTGTGTAATGGCTGCATGATTGTTGTCATGTTCTGTCGCCATGTGCGTAGATACATGCGGGCTTTGTAGTACAAAGTAGTACAGGGACGTGCTTTGTGCAAGCTTTGTAGTAGACAGTAGTACTGGGAAGTAGTTTGCGCAAGCTTTGTAGTACAAAGTAGTATTGGGGAGTACTTTGTGCAAGCTTTGTAGAACGAAGTAGTACTGGGAGAAGTGCTTTGTGCAAGCTTTGTAGTACAACGTATTTTGTAAAGGCTTTGCTGTGTAAATGCATCTGTGTCCCAAGCTTCTGTGCGCAAAAGCTTTCTGCGCCCAATGTTTTTTTGTGCAATAGACTTCTCGGTGACAGTAAGAACTTTCTTTTGCAGAACGGCTGAGATGAGTTGAGAAGAACTTTGAGGAGACGAGAAAGGTTGATCAGTGCTCGGATGAGATGAAAACAGTTGAGAAGAACTTACTTAGATGACATGTGAGAAGAGATGGGATGAGATGAGAAGAGCTGAGATGAGGTCAGATGAGGTGAGAAGAGTTCACATTATTATTTGAGATGGGATGAAGTGTGGAGTGTGAAGCGCAAGTTTGAAGTGTGAAGCCCGGGATGTGAAGAGCGCAGTGTGAAGTTTGAAGAAAGTGTTCGCTTGGCGTTGCATTGCGCCGGGGTCGCGTGCAGGTCATGTTCTTGGACAGCAGCAGTGCAACAGGCTCGCACAAAACACGCACGCGCGGGCAACTTCCGCCCCGCCTCGTGCGGGTAACACGGTAGTACTGGTGCTATTACTTCTTAAATTTGAACATTGCTCCAGGCACCGCTCTCTCCAGCACTGCGGTCTTGGGGGCGGAGGAAGCACAAAAGCAACTGGCGATCTCCGCTGAGGCGCGGCTGAGGGAAGAACCGTGCAGCTATGACGTAGGGGCTTGGGGTACCATCGTGGCTTCTAAGCCACGATAAATGGAGCGGAACCGAATGGCAACCCCAAGTCACCATGGGTATACTAAAATGGTCTAATGCTGGATGATTTGGGGGTACACGATTTTAGGACACCTCCATTTATCATTGTCCTAGAATGATTTCTGGTGATTTGGCATGAGTCACAACAAAAATTCTGAGATGGCCATTCTGACCTTATTTCAGGTTGGTGAATTGTTCGAATTTATCTGGATAAATATCTGGATAAATGGGATATTTAGATGCTGTTACATGATTATTCGAGAAAATAAGATCAGTTTGTGGTGCAGCCAATTCCTTGGCACATGACCTGCGCTTCCTTCGCGTCACCCTGCTGGAACCTTTGGCCAACTTTTGGAGGGCGCACCATCCCCGGCTGAGGTTTATGAAATTGAGCATATGATGTACCTAAAGCAATGGGAGGATGAAAAACAATAAAAACACAGCTAGATGGTTGGATATTGGGATGGTTTCATGATTGGGTTCAGGAGATTACACACATTTTGGAAGGTTTTTCTACAGATACATTTTGATCCACAAGTTTCGCAAAGAGCTGGTGAGAACTTCCAACCTCGCAGATATTTCAAGAACACTCTGTCGATACCAGTCTTTCAGTCAGGAGATGTACAGCCTTTGGAAGGACTGCCAGTCACTGAAGCTCGCTGGGAGCCCAGTCACCAGGTCATGTCGCCACGTCATGTCTACCTGCTAGAGTCAACCACCGATGGGTAGAAGAGCATCGGTTCCTGCTTGTTGTGCTGAAGTGGTGCCAGCCGTGCTTTCGAGAGCTTTAGTACAAGCGACATCTTCTACGGTAGTTGATCTGTGAAAGTGTTCACTGTTCACATCCTTGGCCACGAAGACAAGACGTTGGCGGTTTTTTGTTGTGACCATGGTGGGTGTACAGTTGAGGCTATGCAAAATAGCCTCAGCATGCCGCAGTTCACCAGAATGAAACAATTTCTGAATACTTTCCAAGCATGATTTTGCGATCAACTCAAACAACTTGTTTTGTTTTTCCCCATCAGAGAAAAACATGAAACTTTTGAAGCACCGCAAAGAGTTGGATGCGATGATGGTTGTCTTGAGTTGCTGCTGTTCCCATCTGTCGCTTCAATCCATCAGATCTCGGTGAGGCTTCCGCAGCCGTCGGCCGTCAAGGTCTTTTTAAACTCAACTCACGAGGGCTTCACTCGCTTCACCTGTCCTGCCATGGAGCGAACGTGCGGGGGCCCAGCACAGCAATCTTTGGAGTGTAGGAACGGTTGGACACAGACACAAAGGAAACTCTGAGCCGGCAAAAACATGAAGTCTGAGAGGAGATATTCCCTGCAGGTCGGCGTTGCTGCTGGGCTGCTTGTGCCTGTTGGCCAGCCAGATGAGCTTCGTGAATCCTGGCAGCCAGAGACGTGAGGTGAGCGTGTCTGCGGAAGCTGGCTACTTCCCTGTTGGCAACGCCAAGCAGACCGCACCCTATGGAGAGCGCGACCCACTGCCAAAGGGCTATGGTATTCGCACAGGTCTGTCTGACCTGTTGAAGCCATTGAATGCCGAGGCAGGTGTCGTTGCCAAGGAGGACAGCATTCCTACCATCTTGGTGATGCTGACTGGCATTGTGCTGCTGTTCCTCTTCTACCTGCTGCTGCTGCTCATCGACAACCAGTCTGTGCTGCTGCCCCCTGAGGATGAGTTTGATGAGTATGTGGCCAATTTCCTCCCATACTTCTTCTTCGGTGAGAAGTGAGGCAACTATACACGTTTTTTGAAAGCCCAAGAACTCGTGAGCCATCAAAAAGTGCTTTGATGAAGAACCTGTGCAATGTCTTGTTCCTATTTGCAAGAATTTCGCCGCCAGCTGATGCTTCTTGGAAGATTTCTTTAAATCGTAACCAATCGTTGTAGACATTTGATTTATAACCGCAATATAAAAGAGAAAATGAGAGTTCGGTTTCCATGCCAGAAACCACTGCAAAATGGTCAGTGAAAAAATCAAGTGATGTTCTTAATGCATTGCTGGGCGCTTGAAGGGCAACTACAAACAATTCTTTTTGAAGTTTGGCAGCGCCATCAATGGGCCATCAGTACAATGAATGCAGCCATTTTTGCCACAGACGACACAACGCTCCCCAAAACTCACGCGATCTTTGCCTCGAAATGGCGTCTAGGTGCCTTGCATGCATTTTGGGTTTGGAGTGAAAGTCAAGAAGTACAACATCACAATATGATATATAAGGTTTCAAAGAGTACAAATGGGTGTCAGAACAAAGACAAAACGAAACTCTGAGGTCTTCTTGCGTCCTGATCTTGGCTGCATGCCTCTGCTTGTGGGCCCTGAGCAGCCAGATGAGCTTCGTGAATCCTGGCAGCCAGAGACGTGAGGTGAGCGTGTCTGCGGAAGCTGGCTACTTCCCTGTTGGCAACGCCAAGCAGACCGCACCCTATGGAGAGCGCGACCCATTGCCAGCGGGCTATGGTATTCGCACAGGTCTGTCTGACCTGTTGAAGCCACTGAATGCTGAGGCAGGTGTCGTTGCCAAGGAGGACAGCATTCCTACCATCTTGGTGATGCTGACTGGCATTGTGCTGCTGTTCCTCTTCTACCTGCTGCTGCTGCTCATCGACAACCAGTCTGTGCTGCTGCCCCCTGAGGATGAGTTTGATGAGTATGTGGCCAACTTCCTCCCATACTTCTTCTTCGGTGAGAAGTGAGGTAGAAAACGGGGCCACGCTGATTCAGTGAGAGGTGAGAGTAATGACTCTGGCTGGAACTCACTTGTTCAAAGTTCAAAGTTCTTGCATTTGCCTTGTCGGCATGTGTGCTTACCCGCAGTACAACTTGCTGCTCCCCGGCAACTTTTTCAAAAAAGGGACATGTGCAGAGAGTTTTCTGATGTTTTCTAATATGTGCAAGCCACATGATGTGCGGTTCGTGGAATTTTCGGACAAATCTGTGTATTGCTTGCCGCCTGAAGGGCAACTACAGAAAAAACTTGCAGACAAACTTTTCGAAGCTTGGCAGGACGGAAACAAATACCCCCTTTAAGAAGATCCTGTGCCATTTGCATCTCTACCGGATTATATAATACAATGATGCAGCCATTTTTGCCAAAGCCGACACAACGCTCCCCAAAACTCACGCGATCTTTCCCTCGAAATGGCGTCTAGGTGCCTTGCATGCATTTTGAGTTTGGAGTGAAAGTCAAGAAGTACAACATCACAATATGATATATAAGGTTTCAAAGAGTACAAATGGGTGTCAGAACGAAGACAAAACGAAACTCTGAGGTCTTCTTGCGTCCTGATCTTGGCTGCATGCCTCTGCTTGTGGGCCCTGAGCAGCCAGATGAGCTTCGTGAATCCTGGCAGCCAGAGACGTGAGGTGAGCGTGTCTGCGGAAGCTGGCTACTTCCCTGTTGGCAACGCCAAGCAGACCGCACCCTATGGAGAGCGCGACCCATTGCCAGCGGGCTATGGTATTCGCACAGGTCTGTCTGACCTGTTGAAGCCACTGAATGCTGAGGCAGGTGTCGTTGCCAAGGAAGACAGCATTCCTACCATCTTGGTGATGCTGACTGGCATTGTGCTGCTGTTCCTCTTCTACCTGCTGCTGCTGCTCATCGACAACCAGTCTGTGCTGCTGCCCCCTGAGGATGAGTTTGATGAGTATGTGGCCAACTTCCTCCCATACTTCTTCTTCGGTGAGAAGTGAGGTAGAAAACGGGGCCACGCTGATTCAGTGAGAGGTGAGAGTAATGACTCTGGCTGGAACTCACTTGTTCAAAGTTCAAAGTTCTTGCATTTGCCTTGTCGGCATGTGTGCTTACCTGCAGTACAACTTGCTGCTCCCCGGCAACTTTTTCAAAAAAGGGACATGTGCAGAGAGTTTTCTGATGTTTTCTAATATGTGCAAGCCACATGATGTGCGGTTCGTGGAATTTTCGGACAAATCTGTGTATTGCTTGCCGCCTGAAGGGCAACTACAGAAAAAACTTGCAGACAAACTTTTCGAAGCTTGGCAGGACGGAAACAAATACCCCCTTTAAGAAGATCCTGTGCCATTTGCATCTCTACCGGATTATATAGTACAATGATGCAGCCATTTTTGCCAAAGCCGACACAACGCTCCCCAAAACTCACGCGATCTTTCCCTCGAAATGGCGTCTAGGTGCCTTGCATGCATTTTGGGTTTGGAGTGAAAGTCAAGAAGTACAACATCACAATATGATATATAAGGTTTCAAAGAGTACAAATGGGTGTCAGAACGAAGACAAAACGAAACTCTGAGGTCTTCTTGCGTCCTGATCTTGGCTGCATGCCTCTGCTTGTGGGCCCTGAGCAGCCAGATGAGCTTCGTGAATCCTGGCAGCCAGAGACGTGAGGTGAGCGTGTCTGCGGAAGCTGGCTACTTCCCTGTTGGCAACGCCAAGCAGACCGCACCCTATGGAGAGCGCGACCCACTGCCAAAGGGCTATGGTATTCGCACAGGTCTGTCTGACCTGTTGAAGCCATTGAATGCCGAGGCAGGTGTCGTTGCCAAGGAGGACAGCATTCCTACCATCTTGGTGATGCTGACCGGCATTGTGCTGCTGTTCCTCTTCTACCTGCTGCTGCTGCTCATCGACAACCAGTCTGTGCTGCTGCCCCCTGAGGATGAGTTTGATGAGTATGTGGCCAACTTCCTCCCATACTTCTTCTTCGGTGAGAAGTGAGGTAGAAAACGGGGCCACGCTGATTCAGTGAGAGGTGAGAGTAATGACTCTGGCTGGAACTCACTTGTTCAAAATTCAAAGTTCTTGCATTTGCCTTGTCGGCATGTGTGCTTACCCGCAGTACAACTTGCTGATCCCCAGCAACTTTTTTCAAAAAAGGGACATGTGCAGGGAGTTTTCTGATGTTTTCTGCTCAGTGCAAGCCATATGATGTTCGGTTTGTTGAAATTCTGGACGAGGTGAGGTTCTACGCTTGAAGGGCTTTTGAGATCTAAATGCCTGCAAGAGCACATGTGCTGGCTTGGTGTGTTGGGAGTGATCTTTTTCTTGTGAGGCCTGTGAGCTTTTTTCAAATTATCCACAGAGCCATCCCATCCGCCCTTCCTGCAATGGCACGCCAATCATCTGTCATGCAGGAATCTGAGTTGGGTAAGGGACTTGAAGTTTACGACTGTGAGAAATTGCACTGAGCCAGTCTTCTGCTTTGATGCAACTAAGGATCTACGGTCTTGCCACGTGCCTCTGCTTGTGGGCCCTGAGCAGCCAGATGAGCTTCGTGAATCCTGGCAGCCAGAGACGTGAGGTGAGCGTGTCTGCGGAAGCTGGCTACTTCCCTGTTGGCAACGCCAAGCAGACCGCACCCTATGGAGAGCGCGACCCACTGCCAAAGGGCTATGGTATTCGCACAGGTCTGTCTGACCTGTTGAAGCCATTGAATGCCGAGGCAGGTGTCGTTGCCAAGGAGGACAGCATTCCTACCATCTTGGTGATGCTGACCGGCATTGTGCTGCTGTTCCTCTTCTACCTGCTGCTGCTGCTCATCGACAACCAGTCTGTGCTGCTGCCCCCTGAGGATGAGTTTGATGAGTATGTGGCAAACTTTTTGCCATACTTCTTTTTCGGTGAGAAGTGAAGGCTGAGATAGCTCCTCATGTGCTGCAACTGTGGAGCGTGAGTGGAGATTGGAAAAGCTGCTTTGTTTGGGTGGATGATTCCGGCTTCCCTTGTCCAGTTTCTGAAGTCCCTGGTATCCAGAGGTCCAGCAGACATTGATTTGGTTGGTGCCAATGCGTACCCCGCCAGCTAAGGCTCCATCGTTGTATGTGGGGAAGATCAGCACCCAGGATAAGTCTGTCTTCGTGGTGAATGGCTTCGTGCCACATTGGCAGGGAATCTCGGGAAACCCAGTGGTTGTGGGCCCCTAAGCAGCTAAGCTATGTGTGGTTGAGTGGTTTGCACTCAATTCAGATTTACTATAAATATAATATACGTATATTAAGTATACTTACAATATCTTACGATATATACACGCCAGGCCAGACGTTCGCCCCAAAACTTACACCGACTCAATGCTATGCATTTGTCACCAGACAACAAACAGAACCCCTGGCTATACATGGCTATACGCAGTGATCTTGACTTTAGGCTTTAGGGTTTTGCTTTCAGGATTTTAGGTTCAGGGTTAGAGTTTGTTGGTTTGGACAATTATATAATAACAACGCTGGCTTTTTGCAGGGATTCGAGCACGTCAGAGGCTATGCTGGGCAGCGAATATGATAGATGCATGTAAGCATGCGATGAAATTGATGGACGTATAATGACGTATATATATATAATAATAACAATGATGATAATAATAATAATGATAATAATAATAATAACAATGATAATAATAATAGTAGTGAGAATAATATACACATTATATTATATGTACATATCGAAACTGATTATAGTATGATATAGTATGATCAGACAATCAGCACTAAGCATATGATCATGTGACAGAAGTCGAGGAGATTTCCAGCTCCACCGAGGCGAGAAACCTTCAGTTCGACTGGTGAGGTGAATGGCTTGAGATATGACAAAAAGGGGGTGATTCACGGTGATACTAACTGATAACTTACTGATTTATCACAGATTATGAACTAAGCCATAGTAGGGAATCCCTATCAGCCAGCTAGTACAGGGGGGATGACAGAAGGTTTTGAACACTGCTTGTAACCGGAACCCCTTTAAAGGTCAGACATGGGTAGTTTAGGTCTTACTGCAACCATATTTTCACTGGTTAAGTTCGGAGTATCATGCTGGTGGGTTAGGTTGTGCTTGTTTACCTACGACACTGATGCAATCTGATGCATCCGCATCACCCAAGAGCCGGACACTTTCCTGGAGGCGTGTTGGTTCGTGGTGGAATTTGACCCTTCAGAGGCTCGCTGCAGAGAGAATTTCGTGGCCTTAAATACACAGACCAGCTACATTCGAGAGATGCAGAAGGAAGTGACAACAAAAATATAATTTTTCACAACATATTTCACAACATTTACGCAGATTTTCCATAGATTTGTCCATATCTTTTCATATTCCACGGACAAATCTCGGAGTTTCGTCTCCAGGTCTCCTGGAAACGATTTGAAGAGATCCTGGGTGCCACCGACCCGTCCAAGGTGCATGGTGAAGTCATGATTTACTACGGATTATTTCATCAATTGCTGTATTTTGGAAAATGACTGTATGATTATTATTGGAATGATGGCAGAATTTCTCATCATTCATAGGATTATATATTTAAATTATTATTTGTTTATCCCCGTGAATAAATGGAACGTGTATCATCACAATCCCAATTGTGATGATTTTTCATGAACTAGAAAATTATCGTTATTTGATGGCATTTTGCCACAAACCCATGAAAAAGTAGTGCTGGATTGGAAGATGCCCAGCACTTGCACACTTTCAAAAGTGTCTTCATTAGTGACTCGATAATGCTCCCACAAACAGAGTATGTGGCAATCTGGTGGGGGCGTTGTCAATGTCTGACCCGGATGTCTATCTCGAGAGGCCAGCAAGGATTCAATCCGTGGGTTGTTGTACCAGCACTACAAGGCCAAGCAATGGGATTTCGACAACCAGAAATTTCCCGACTTCTTGTGCTGCAAAACACACCAAATTCCAGCTGATTCGGAAGGAACCATCCAGGTGCCATGAAACTCCCACTGTTTAATCAGGATTGCGGGCTGAGTCAACAGCCAACTACCATGGAGTTGGGGGCCCGAGACACTGCAGCTTACATCGCCGGCTGAAGCCACACTGTATGAATTGCTAGTTTTGTAGTTTTGTTCCTCCGGAGCAGACACCAGCAAAAAAATTCAGCTTCGCCCATCAGATGTATCGTCACAGCGGCATTGCTCAAAGGAACCAGAAAGGGTGGCACACTTAGTTTGGCCGAATTGGCCAGACTCCGATGCGCCGATGGTCGCGGTATCCCCTTCTTAATCTTCTTACCTTCGGTCTCACATCTCTCGGGGAGGCCTGTAGTGTAGCTTCTGGCTGGCAACGAACCAGTGATGCCAACCAAGCAGGAGCAGCGCAAGTAGTGCTCCAAGGAGTGGCAGATGGAGCTTGGCCATGCATGCTGGACCCGTCGATCCAGTTCGACGGCGACGGAGGAATGGACATATATCATTATCGTAGCAAGGATGAGGAGAGGGCTTCAGTGGTTTTCGGACAACCTACTTCATTTTCCAGTTGATTTGATGTGTTTGAATACAGTATAATACAGTATACAATCTTGAAGGTGTCCTGGCTGACTGGAGTAGTAGAGGATTCCAACTCTCCGAACCCACGCGGAGGAACTGTTCAATGAGTCTGGCCTATGCAGTAGCAGCTGGGAGTCTGTGGTTCTTGAGCATTCATGATTGCATTTTTTGGCAGGTGTAAAATTTGGCTTGATATGTTTACTCAGTTTACTCTTTCACTATGTTTCACTGAACATGTTTATAAATTTTATATGATTTTATAGGTTTCTAGTTTTTTTTCATAACTTTTGTTTCGCAGTACTTTTGCGACAGAGTCAAGGTGATGGTGCGAAACCTCACCGTGATGAAGGGCTCGGCGACCTGTCAGGAAGCTTTGATCGGAGGTTGCTTGGTGATCTGCAGATCTGTTTGTCCGTGGTGTCTGTGGTCTGAAAATATTGAAAGTGGGGAATCTGCAGGAAGCCTCAAAATAGACCATTAAATTTTGGGCTATTGAACTTTCTGAACCCCCAAATTTTCAGACAAGCCCATTTTGAGAGTCTGCAGAGTCCAAGGTCCCAGAACCATCCAGAACCATCCAGAACCATCCAGAACCATCCAGAACCAAATTCTTCGGATTCTCTAAGGCTTTAGCAGTTCAGCAGCATGCGGCACGGACCCTCCCAGCTTTGGCGTGCTCGGCACCTACTTCCTTTGCCAGGTTGAGAGCGTTGGGAATCTCTGCAAAGGAGTTCTGAACACAAACGGACCCTTGGGCATGGGAGATTTTTTGCAAGATTTTTCATCGAGGAATAGTGATTTTGCTATATTATCTACTGTATATTTTTCCTCATTTATTATTCGGTTTGGCAATGGTGCTTTTTACTGTTCATTGCAGAGGCATCAGCCAAGGAAACATTCATTTGGGCTTCTCTACTTCAGTGTCAGTAGATGTGAACGCAACGCACTGTTTTCAGGGCGACGTTTGTGTGGACGTGAGGCTATGTCCTTCTTTCAGTTCTGGATTCCTTTGGGTGCCATCACCCTGGATGATGATGCTGTTGTTCCTCAGTTTGAATTCCAAAGGTTAAAACATGTTAAAACCATTGGGTTGCGGCCTCTGTGACATCTGATGACCGTCTACTTTCTTTGTGTTGTGCAGTGGCACTAGACGCAGGTGGAAACCTAGGCCTTTGAGTTTGAGATGGGTTTGCACTGAAAATGTACAGGTGCAGTGATGGGCCATGCTCCTTGTTCCAACTGGAGTTTCAGAATTTCAGCCCATTTAATGCAACTAGTAGATAACCCTTGTGCTTGGGGTGTTGCTAGCCCCAAGTGGGCCATCACTGTAGTAGCCACGACTGAAATTTGCTCAGCACAGCTCTGCAAATGCTCTCAACGGATGCAGTTTGCGCTTTTTTGGGAGCAAAAAGGCGCTTGAATTTGTGCTTGGGCAGCTCTGCCCTTTACTGGCTGGAGCAAGTGTTTTTTTTGAATATCTCTGTGGGCTCCATACTAAATTCACACTTGCCCCACAAAGTTTTACCTGAACTTTCTTTGTGGCGGTGCACGCAACGATTTACTTTGAAGACAGTGGCAGATTGTGATGGGTGGAAATTCGGGACACCCCAACCCACAAATGGGCCATTCGGCCCTATCAGACGCCCAAGCCGTCCGCGCTCAGTAACGGCGTGCACTTTTCTGCTGGTGCATTGGAGGGAATGCGAGAACGCATGCTGTAAGGATCCCAGACATGTTCATATGGATGGATCGCCTGGAAAAGAGTTTCTGAAAAACCCAGCATGTTCCACCCCGATATACATTGTCTGGTGATTGGCATTGTCCCATTGGATTAAATTATATTCCATCTTTTGCTATCGGATACGCATGCACTTGGGTTTGGTGGGGTATCTCATTCCGTCCATGCTTGATCATTAATTTTCGGAATCCATTTGCCCGCTATCATTGAATCATCCCATATTGTTGGATATTGTTGGTTATATGATGTTACAGAATGTTACATGATTCCACTGAGGTCCCAGTGGGATTTTGTGGCAAAGTCGTGTCATTTTTCGACCTCTTTCAGGTGGACAAACATTCGTCCAGAGGAAGATCCCTTGGGACGTTTGCTCCTTTCGAGTGGCGCAACGACCTTGGAACTCCTTGGACTCCACTCCTTGGACCTGAATGGGGATACCTATGATTGATATATGATTCATCTATGGATGTTTCCTGAGTCATGGATGTCATGGGGGTAATTACCCAAAAAAGCACCCTAGTTATCATCTATAGATGGATTTTCCATGAAATAAACAATCTATTTGAGGCTAACCCCATTTATGGAAACCCTTGTATATGATTGAGATATGATTAACATTAGGATCCCTGTCATGCACTGCCACAACAAACGTCTGGGCGCTACGGCGTCGTTCACAGCGTGGCTAAGGTCTCTCGGAAGTTCCTGGACGAGTGGATGGACAATCCAGATGTAGATGGTTGGTACATAGGCCAGGTCGCTGACTTGAGCAGTGGCTGCTAGACCCCTGTTGGTTGATGATTCCTTCGGGGATTATAATCATTTACCCTCTGGTAAACTAACATAGCTATTGAAAATGGCCATTTATAGTTGATTTGCCCATTAAAAATTGTGATTTCCCATAGTTTTTTGTAGGTTTACCAGAGGGTAATCATATTTAATCCATCAACGGGGAATCCCGATACCAGTGAGCCGAACACCGTGTGTAGATGACGCCACCTTGGAGGCACCAAACGTATGTCTGGGCCATTGTTTGCCTGCACAGAGGCCGCAGACTCCAGCGCCACTCTTGTGACAACGGGGGCTATTTTAGGAGTCACTAGATTTTCTGGATTTTCTGGATCATTAAATCATTAAGTATCATTAAGTCCTCTAGTTGCTGTGCGGCTGGCATATGCTGGCATTGACATCTCATCTCAGAAGGTAGACTATGAGCCACCAGTGCATAATTGTCCCTGACGGGAGCGCAGTCCAACAGTTTGCGCGGACTGGCATGCCATGATAGACATGATAGACTGATAGAGGTGGCTTTGGCTAGGTGTCTAGTGATGCAGGATAATGGAAGGTCCAGAGGGTTGATGGATTGCAGGGTCAAGAGTCATACAGTTGGCTGAAGTACTGCGCCTACTGCACTGCGACAACCGTCCCTTCCTCGAGGCTTGCGACACCGTCACCTTCCGGGATTCAGCGATTCGCTTCCTTCGAGACAAGGTGCTAACCTCGTGGGATGAGCTGATGAGCTGCGCTTGAACCCAAACATGTGGCTTGGGATTATGAAGGATATTATAATGGATTAACATAAGGCTATGGATCAAAAATGATCAAAATTGGGTACCCCAAGAATAATTGTATGGTCAATACTTAATACCAAACATAGACAAACAAATGATGGTTTGCCAGGTCTTTATTCTTAACCCATACCCATTAATTATTTGATATCCATAAGAACCAGCATTGACACACAACCATGCCCTTCAGGGTGAAGTCCTGCATTGCAGTACCCTGTCAGCCAGGCGTGATGAACAAAGGGGGGTAGACCCTGAAAATAACAATGTAAGATAATGTAAGACACTTGAATTGACTTGAATTGGGAATACATGGGAATATTTGGGAATATCATATGAATGATCGATACCATGTTGTAGCTGGCTTCTCAGCTTTTCAGCTATTGAATTATTGTCCCTCTCTGCCGATTGAAGTTTGGAACCAATGAGACCTTGCAGTTTTCAGTCGATCAAACAGTCAACCAAACATGGACACACATGGTGAACTGAACTGGTTCAAAGAGTCCATTGCCCTTGTTCCTATATGTTCCTATAGATGGCCGTTGGTATCAATCCTTCATTCAATGTTTGCTTGTTCTGCGCTGGCGCTGCACACTCGATTCAAGCTTGACATCATTCACACGAGGTCATGAACAGTATGAGAACACAGGAACTACACACATTCAAGTGATCATACTCTTTCTTCATTTGGTGAAATAGTTTTCTGGCGTTGCCAAAGATACAGATAGTGACTTGGCTGCATGCCAATGGCGCGTCCTTCCACAGAGACACATACTTCAAAAATTCTGAAGGCTTTGTACTGACTTTGATTCGCAAATGAACCATTTGCCACGTCGCGTGCTGGGTGCATACTTCGTGGCAGAAGGAACAGGCGCATTGTGTGGAGAGGGGCTCTTCAGGCAGGATCTTCCTAAAACAAGAATAAGAAGCTGAATATTTTTCTATTCGGATGGGGTAGAACCCCAATCGGATCACATCCAAGTAAGTACTGTACTGACTGTTTTTGGACAGAATGATTCAGATTTTGGGCGAAATCATGGTTCGTCTCTAAAGGAAAGAATGACGGACGAACGACTCAAGCAGATTTTTGTCATGTCAAGCATTCCTCAAGTAATGGGGTTTCTTAAAATGGGGGTACCCCCAAATCATCCATTTTGATAGAATTGTCCATTACAAACCCTGCATTTTGAGTAGCACCATGGTAAACGACACGTCGGACACCACAAAAAATGTCAGGCTTTGCTCATCACTGCTATGTGAAACGACACTTGGATGCAGATTTCGATGGGTCAACATTGGGGTCCCAAGAGCCCTCCGAATCTCCATTTCTGGCTACGGAGAAAAAAATGGCCACAAAAATATTGCAGATTGCAGCAGTTCAACAGTATGACATACCCTCCCATGCCATTCATCATATATAATATATAATTATTAATAATATATATATACAATTATATATATATATACATATATATATATATACATGTATACAATTATATATATACACAATATAACTACAACTATATAGCGCTATCAACTAGTTAAAACTAATAACTGGCTTGTAGGCATTTTTTAAATCCACAACGGATGTCCCAGGACGCGCCAAGAAGGCACCATCCCCTGAGCTCGCACCAGTGGACGAGGTGGTATGGGAAGCTGAGAAAATCTAGGGTTTCGGATTGGGATATGGGATATGCAATCAACCCCCAGTTGAAGTCTGGAAATGGGTTGAAAATAGTTTTCAGACTTCATCCCGTAATATGACCACAATGGGTTGAAGTCTGAAAATGGGTTGTCTACCTCTAGTTATGGCCATTTTGATGGGGTAAGTATGGACCAGCAGATGTGGCAGTACCCCATTTCAGACAAACCCTAATTGTATGAATATATCGTTCAGTAGAAATTGGATTATGTCTGTCCAGCCCTCGAAAATCGTCGCGTTGTGAGCATATCAAATTGACATTATCACTGAGATTTTTCAAATCGACAGCTATCCATATCTAGTGGGTCCCTTCCGTCGGCTGGGCAGGAGTATGGCCGGCATTTCATGAGCCTGGCACGTTGTCAAGGACAAGGTGCGGATCTGCAGGCAATGTCCTCGCCCCCTGCGACTGCGAGTGATGTTAATTGATGATCATCAAGTAGCAGAGTATTCACGACCATGATACCATGATACGACATCATCATCACATCATTTTCATCTTCCCGTTCCCCCTCCCCCTCCTCCTCCTCCTCATCATTGTCATCATTGTCATCATTGTCATCATTGTCATCATTGTCATCATCAGCAACATTGGGTTCATTTTGACCCAGCATCTTTCAACAAGAGATGCGGGGGATGAAGCTTTGACATTTTATGCTCCACAGGTAAAGAAGTCAAGTTTTGTTTCTACATTTCTACCAGGGCTTCATGGTGAACCAGGTGGTCCTGTGATCCCAAACCACCTGGTTCACCAGTCATGGGGACCGTTGATATTGGAGGTTTCTAAAAACATCGGGGAGGTTGATGGCTATTTGTATAGTGGTGAACCGTTGATGAACCATTCGACTGGGCTGGCCAACCATCCATCATTTTAATTCATTTTATCTAATTTTTCCTTTGGTCATATCCAATGTCTTTGGCCAATATTCCTGTTCTCCGGTTCATGTTCCCTTTTTTGGTGAGTACTGTAAAATATCCTGAAGTTGGCTAACCCTGCAATAGTGGCATTGTATCCAATGATTAATCGATTAATCAACGGTTCATAATTAAGTTCATAAATGATTAAAGAAAGGATTGGTCAATGGCTAATGCATGTTTAGTCAATGCGTTTTTGCAATGGCTAAGCAATGCTTCGAAACCCATTAGTGTGGTAGAAAACTAATAATGGACCACCCACTTGGGATGCTGTATGTATATACCATTTCTGGTAAAATAGGGGATGGTTCGTTGGCTTTACCACATGGGTTTCGAAAATAGGATAGCCTAAAATTTGCTGGTCACTCATCATTTTGCCGTATTTTCCCGAGTAAAATTGTTTTTATGGCCATTTTTGAGGTATACAGGTATACTCCATTTTCAGACAGACCTACATGAATCTTTTCCAGGGTCGGTTCCTCGTCACCGGTTCCGTGAGGCTCGGACCCCTTGGTCTGTACGCGCTTCGTGCGGCACGCCTTCTTCGGTGCGCCACCAGAGGCATTGCCACGGGAGGCGGGGCGGGGCAGGGTCCGGCGTTTGGGTACCTGACAGGTTTGTGAAACAGCCCAACATTTCCTGGTTTATCATATTCCCTACAATATTGGCTATAAACATCTATAAACTGGGTATACCCTACTTTGAGATATGCCTGGGTTGAACATCGAAAATGGGTGAGATGACATAGACTTTCATGGGGTGCATAGGTTTAAAGAGACTACAAACGTGGGGATACATGTGGGTGTCCAACTGCATCTTACTCATGTCGAAGAATGCAACACTCCACTGAGAACAAAGACTCTTCCAAAGGTACAAGTATACAGTCTGGAAGAAGAACACATTGGATGGACAAAAGAATTGGAGGCATTTGATGGATGAAGTTGTATTTGGCGTTTGTATGTATTTGTGTCGTACCTTGGAAAATACCTGTGACTCAGGAAGTGCACGAGTGGTTGCAAAGCCATTTGGGCGCGGCCTCGGATGATGCTGTCGGGTCCCAAGTTTGTGTCTCCGCTTGGATCATGCTCTGACTTTAATCTGTTGAGATTTGGGGGTATGATATCCTGAATATATCCCAGTGAGAGCGGATTCAACCTACCAAGAAAACCGGTAAAATCATCATCCCGTTGCACGCAACCGCAGTTGACCGCTCTGGAAGCAACCTTGGGGAATTTCGGAACAAGCCGCAGAGGTGCGACTTGGGGTGGGAATGATGTTGAGCCATGGCCATGTCGCTGGGCTCCAACTCCAGGTGGCACCTCCAATTGCTTTGTCTATGGCCAAGGTTCAGTGGCTCGGTGTATTTCGGAAAACCGATGGCAGCAATGGCAGTTGGTGAAGAAATGCCATGATTTTGGGAGGATTCTTTGGATTAAGCAGTTGTTTTATCGAACATGATTGGGAGCATCAACCCATCGGGATTGGTTGCTGGAAGTTATACATACTTTTTTTGGGAGGATTTTTTGATGGGCTATGATTCAGCTTCTCGCGCGCCAAGCATTGGAAATTGCCGAAGATTTTCTGCCACCTGGATGGATTTCGAGTATATCAATCTCAGTCGATGCCAAGTGGACCAAGCGGTCAAACGCAGTGTGTTTGCACAATGCCAAGGTGGAGGCATGGTACAAACCTCTACTCTTCCGTTCCTTCATGGAGGCTTCCTGCTGGTGACCCCGCAGTATCCGTCTGGTAGAGTTCCAGAATCCACTCAGGCTATTCCGGCTGAACCGAAAAAGTCTCAGCTATGGCGACAGCCAACAGAATTGTACGGTCTTGATTTGGCACATTTCGTAACAGACCTCGCAGAGAGGTTCAGCTTTTCATTCTTTGCTACTGGCGAATCAAATTCGATTTAGTTCTCTTCTCCATGTCCGATATGAGCAAGAAACATGCAGCAATATGCTGCAACTGCAACTCTTCTTTTTTCCACCTTTACCTGGACCTGATAGATGCCCACTGGGTGAGTCCTTCCACACCTTTCAAGAGTCTTTAACAAAATTGGTGCCCATTCAAAATCCTACCTATATATTTTGATGATATTTGATATGTTATTTTTCACCTTTTTGATGAAGATAAATCCTGATAAATCCTGATAAATGCCATCCCCCTAGTCTTAAACAACCCCATTCTATGGTCCCCCATTCTAAATCTGTGATTTCGCCTCCACGGTCCCCAGGGTCTCTGCTTTCGCTTCTTCCAGGCGCAACGCTTCTTGGCGCGGCGCCGCTTGAAGCAGCAAGGCTTTACGGAGACCAGGGATCCAAAGATTCGAGACCTGAGCATCTTGGCTGATCCTTGATGGTCCTTGATCCGCTGATCCCGAAGTGTCATCCGCTGATCCATATTTTGATCCAAAAAATGGGGGATGGTTATGGGATGGTTATAGGATGGTTATAGGATGGCTATAGTTGTTATCAGATTCCATAGAGTCTTTTTGAGATTTTTTTGGTGATTTGATGTGCCCGTGGAAATTTATATACATTCCCATGTTTCATGGGATGCCCAAAAGCCACAAAAAAACATGTTTTGACCATGGCAGCCATGGCACATAAACCTATGGTATTGCAACATATTTTGACAACCTCAACATAGCTACTGTGGTTGGCAAAATCAACATATCAGCATGTTCATGTTCAAGCCATTCAAATCTATGGAATTATGTTACGATATATTCAACATACTTCACGATGGTTTGCGATGAGAAATTCCCTTTTCAGTTCACTATGGCATCGTGATCTACGACTGGTGTTTTTTTCATTTGCATCGTTGTTCACCAGCGGGCAGACCTATCGAGCAAGGATCATTTAAGACCTCAAGTACTGAGCACACATATTTGTTGGTAGTTGTAGTACAAAGAATCATCCAATGTATGTCTCGGATGACGAGGAGGAATAATCTGGGCACAACACAACAACCAACAATACTTCAAAATGGGACTGTTTGATACTCCGGTGCTGATTTTCATGGACTCGTATAGCTGTGGACAATCAAGAATCATGGGAGACCACCACCAGAAGTGTATAAGCATGTTGATGTAGCCATCGGCTGGATGCAATCTCTGCCACTTTCACTTGGACTTGGGCAGAGAGGGACCATTTTTGTCTCCAAGGGATAAGGCAAAATACCCGAGCGTCCTTGTCTTCCACAACCGCCACTACAACCTTCCATCTACTTTTATTCGCCCTACTGCAATTTTTGATGCCAACTTTACAATGAAATCTTAGTGTTACTGGGTCTTACTTATAGAGACATACATGTTAGAGTGGGTTTTGTTTCAAATGGCAATGAGTTGGGGACATGCCATGGCCTACCACTGCGATGTTCACTGGCAGACCGTTCACAGGTTACTGGGAGCGCTGTGATGCTGATGAGCCTCCATTGCTGGTCCTTCACGGCTATGGAAGAGGCCTGGAAAAACTTGTGCAGGGGTTGCTTCCGATTATACAGCCTGGAAGCTGTGGGGGAATCAGCCAAATGACAGATCCGTCTTTCCCTGGCGGGTTTAGATAGGAAGGACTGCGGATGCTATGATTGCAGTTTTTGTCAAGCAGCTAGTAACCCTGTGAGAACTAGAACTGGTTCATCGAATGTTCCCATGTACTAATAATCTCACATCCAGCTACGAAAGGTGGGCCAGGGGAGCATCCCAGCAAGCCCAGTGACAGCTGCAGGACTGGCTTCTCCCCTGTTTGATGCTTTGCTGCCTGCATTGGGCCGCAGGCATGGGAATGGGATCCGAAAAGGGGATCCCACGGGGATCCCACGGGTGTCAGTGAAGCCACCAGGGATTCATGCCCCAGGCGGGTCATCATTGTGGATTGCGGGCAACTTGGTGGCGAGATCTCTGAGTCCAAGCTAATTCTTTAGCAAAGACCACGGTGAACGATAGTGAAAGATAGTGAAAGGACTTCGTAGAAGATCAAAGGAAACACTCACGGATGCTTATTTGGGCTTATGTCATGTTGCATCATGTTGCATGCCACATTTCCATGAATCCTGGTAGAGGAGTCGATTGACAGTTCTGAAATGAAGTACAGTATCTGGGACATGTGCTGATCAGGGCTTTGGTTTTTGGTCAGCCGTCCAAACAGCATTTGTCCAGCTACCAGTATGGCGATAATCTCTGCTTCCGTTTTCCATGGTGGTTTCCATGGGTGTATTCGGTGGTTCTAGTGGAACCAGATGACACAATAGTGAGTTCAACGGGTTTCCAGCTCCCAGGTGGTTGCTGGTGACGCGGGTGCCTCTACGTGGCGATTTCGACCAATCTGTGCCGACGGTGAGACAAATTGCAGAGGCGGTCGCCGCGAAGTTGGAGAGGCAGAGATGCGCTGCTGTGCCTAGCTGACTTCTCTTACCGTAGCTGACCTAGCTGACCTAGCTTGAAGTCTTGGATGCCAAATGGCAAGGCGGCAAGGCATCAGCTTTTGTGTACCAACAAGAGCTAAAGGCTATGTCACGGTATGTCCTAAATTTATGAACCTCCAAACACTGAGGGACCTTTTCGAATCTTCACCGGATTGGTCAACCTGTGGTTCAAATCCTTGAAGTGAAGTATAGCCAGTAAGATCCATGGTTTCCAGTATATTTTCCCTTCAGCCAACCCTGGGCGCTTCATGTGGGTTTGTCTTTAAGATAGGGTATCCATGGGTATCCATTGATTAGAATTATATGTGCACATAATATATACAGACCAGATTACCAGAGGGAAATTTCATGTCATACATTATAGGGACCCTCAATGCATTCCCATGGTCGCTTCTCATACTCTTGGGGCTTATTATGGGAGTAGTATGGGAGTAGGAGTCCAATCAGTCAGGGGTCCAAATTCGGAGGCAGCCTGTAGACATCTTGGCGCACAGCTTTGGTACAGCCGTCGCATCGGCGCTGCTCCAGAAGCTGGAGGTTGGAGGGCGCACTTTCGGCGCTGAAGCGTGGTAAACCAGCACTCAATGGGGTTTCATGGGGGTTAAGCGACTAAAATTTTGGGGTTAACCAGCAATGACCCGGGTGAGTGGTAAACCCAAAGTGGTAAACCTCCGGTGGTTTAAGATTGGGCTTACCACTTTAAACACAAAGGGAATTATAACCTGCCATATTGCAGCCAATCCTGAAAGCTACAAAGAGTGGGGGTTCGGATACGAGGGTCTTATGACGCCAAAAAGACCTTAAAGGTTTATTGTTGGATATTGTTGGCATCCCACAGCCATGATGACTTTTGAATATGGCAAGTTACCCCCTAGGGAAATCTGGTTTGGAGCACCCCTATGGCCACGTCTGGATCTGGCGCAACAGGCCGAGGCTGGAGCACAGAGGGCGGTGCTGATGGATCCAATGTGTTTCATCCCAGGTGGGCTCGGGGATTCGGAGACGGTGGCTATCCACAATGGGCTTTACATGAAATGGCTGCCACAGCAAGCGCCGACTTTTGTTGTTAATCTCAATGAATCTCAGATAAATGTAATGTTTAGCATATTTGTCTATTCTCATCGGTCCTTCATCCGACTTTTTCATGGGCAAAAAGGCGAAAAGCCGATGTTTTTTGTGTCTTTTTCATGTTTAAGTCCCCGTTTTCTGATTTCTTCCCAGGATCTCAAGAACATGGCCAAGAATTTCCACTTTTCACGTTAGCAGTTCGCAGTGTTCAAAACCCCTGTTGGTTGATGATTAGTTCACAAACGCTATTCAAACAAGGTATTGCTGCTTAGTTAGTTTCTCTTAGTTCGATGTCAGGCATGCTTGTTCTAACTTGAGAGGGTGAATTAGAAGGGGAGTCTTGAATCCAGATCCAGAGAATACACATGTGATTGGGGCACGGGTTATACTGCCCAATATATTGGGGATTGCCACAACCCATGAACTGGGAATCCCATTCTGAACCAAACAGACAAGCACCCAGCAATTTCCATTACATTCTGATTACATCTCCATTTTTTACGATTTCGTCACCATATTCAACGGGGAAATCCCAGTTGAAACCAAGTCCCAAACATCAGATGGTTGGATATCTATATCTCTAAATGTACGTATAGTATACGGTATACAGTACATATATATATATATACACGTTATACATACACACACTTTAGGGAAAAGCTTTTTAAATGCACTGAACCCCTGTCTCTGGAGGGCCTAGTCGTATAGGGGCGGTTGGGGCGTCTGGTTCGTACAAGTGGTGGTACGCACGGTGGTGGGGTGCGGTGGTGTCGTGAAGGGGTGCGGTGCCACAGTCGCGACATACCCGTTTCGAGTTCAAGTGCTGATGTTGGCATCCTTTTAGCAGCCTCGCTCAAATTTTGAGAGACAATGAGACATGTAAATGAGCAATTAAATGTGTATCGAAATGTTTTACTCATCCACTTGGGCTTGAGCATCGGCCACTGTACCTTTAAAGGGTGCCCACCCTATCAAGTTTCAGACAGCTACCAGAGCAGTGCCTTCGAGTTTAGACAAATATACGCAATAGATAGATAGATAGATAGGTAGGTAGGTAGGTAGGTAGATAGATAGATAGATACGTAGAGACATAGATACATAGATAAGTAAATAGATAAAACAATAAACATATACATTTTTTATTTACATACATGATTAATTATATTCCCGTCAAACACGGGAGTCCGAAGTCCCCCAGGCATCTCCAAGCAAGCGCAGTTGTTACGTCGCACGCCCATGGACCTCACCACGGAGCTCTTGTCCGAATCAGTTCCAGGTAGCTCCTCAGGCTCAGGGCGAAAATGGCGAAACCATGGGTAAAAAACACAAAAAAAACAGGGGATATGGTTGATAGATGATAGAATCTTATGGTATAATCGTTTTTTTATTCCGGATTTGACCAGCATTCATAGGTTTTTGTTGGTTCTGACCACCAACCATGAGGGGATTTGATTGATAAATGATGGGTTGGTTGATGGTTTATTGGTTTACTATGCGGGGCTTACAATAGCCGGGCTACTGGGGCATGACATGGGGTATCATGGTTCTCCCTATGAAAACCAACCAGCACAAGGATTGACAGAGGCTTGTTTAACACTGCCCTTACATGGGCATGGATCAAGCCATTTAAGCCCAGGGGACTGCGCATGGCATGGAAAGTTCCATCCTCAAACAAGAAACCCACCAATATTTGGGATGACATATGAATGGGTCCATCCCTCTAAATTTGTGTTATATAATATATATGCATTCATCCCTGTTAGATGATCGACGAAATTGACCGAACTGCTTGGGCGGCTCAAGGGACATCCTTGGCGCGATCTTTTTTTGGGGGTTGACCAAAAGTGGAGACTTTTCAAACTTTGCTAGGTGGGATGCTTTTCCAGTGCTTTCACACATTGTTTAGTTTCTCAAAATTGAAGTGATTCCTAATGAGAATCAGGTTGTAACCAGCCACCAGTTCTGCTGTACCTGGCAGGCTTTTCAATGTGGGAAGTGCTGCGGAATGTGGTGGACCGGCCCGATCCTTGCGTGAGTGCATCTTTGGACGAGGACTGGCTCAGATGGAGCGCAAATTGCTTGGTTGACGATATGCTGATTTACTGCAAGAGAGTGGTGACATTCAAATCATTCAAGATGGATTCCACTGATTTCTGTGGAATGTTGAGGGAATCTTGATATTCTAAGATAACATTTGATGAGATTGCAAGTTGTGCTGGCAAATGTTCCTCACGACTGGTGTATCCCTTTTTCATACTTGCTGGAGAAATTACAAATAACTCACATGGATGTCACTAGAAATGATGATTCGCAAGGGGAACCTCCCCCAAATCAACTAATTTCAGGTTGACGAATTAAGAATATTTTAGTTAGATACGTGCATTGTGTACATACATACCTACATACCTACCTACCTACCTACCTACATACATACATACATACATACATACAGACACACACACACATACATACATACATACATACATACATACATACATACATACATACATACATACATACATACATACATACATACATAAATATAGATAAACAAACACACACACATATATATATATATACACATACACGCATACAGACAGATAGACAGACAGACAGACAGACAGACATACATACATACATACACGTATACATACACGTATACATACACGTATACATACACCTACACAGACACGTATACATACACGTATACAGACACGTATACAGACACGTGTACATGAACATAAACATAAACATAAACATATACATATACATACATACACATACGTACGCATACATACACATACATACACATACATACACATACATACACATACGTACACATACATACACATACATACACATACATACACAGACATACACATAGACATACACATAGACATACACATAGACATACATAGACATACACATAGACATACACATAGACATACACATAGACATACACATAGACATACACATAGACATATACATAGACATACACATAGACATACATATAGACATACATAGACATACACATAGACATACACATAGACATACACATAGACATATACATTGACATACACATAGACATACACATAGACATACATATAGACATACATATAGACATACACATAGACATACACATAGACATACACATAGACATACGCATAGACATACGCATAGACATACGCATAGACATACACATAGACATATACATAGACATACACATAGACATACATATAGACATACATAGACATACACATAGACATACACATAGACATACACATAGACATATACATAGACATACATATAGACATACACATAGACATACATATAGACATACATATAGACATACACATAGACATACACATAGACATACACATAGACATACATATAGACATACACATAGACATACACATAGACATACATATAGACATACACATAGACATACACATAGACATACATATAGACATACACATAGACATACATATAGACATACACATAGACATACACATAGACATACACATAGACATATACATAGACATACACATAGACATACACATAGACATACATACAGACATACAAATAGACATACATATAGACATACACATAGACATACACATAGAGATACATATAGACATACACATAGACATACACATAGACATACATATAGACATACACATAGACATACACATAGACATACATATAGACATACATATAGACATACATATAGACATACACATAGACATACATAGACATACACATAGACATACACATAGACATACACATAGACATACACATAGACATACACATAGACATATACATAGACATACACATAGACATAGACATACACATAGACATACACATAGACATACACATAGACATACACATAGACATACACATAGACATATACATAGACATACACATAGACATGCACATAGACATACATATAGACATACATATAGACATACATATAGACATACACATAGACATAAACATAGACATATACATAGACATACATAGACATACACATAGACATACACATAGACATATACATAGACATACACATAGACATACATATAGACATACATAGACATACACATAGACATACACATAGACATACATATAGACATACACATAGACATACACATAGACATACATATAGACATACACATAGACATACATATAGACATACATATAGACATACATATAGACATACACATAGACATACACATAGACATACATATAGACATACACATAGACATACACATAGACATACATATAGACATACACATAGACATACACATAGACATACATATAGACATACACATAGACATACATATAGACATACATATAGACATACACATAGACATACATATAGACATACATATAGACATACATATAGACATACATAGACATACATAGACATACATAGACATACATATTTGATTGAACAAACTGGATCCAAACCTATGGAAATCTCGGCCCTCCTAGGCCAAACATGTCTGCCCTCTTGCGGACCTTTTTCCCACCGTGGGAGAGCAAGGTGGCTGCGATGGAAACCCTGGATGGAATGCCATGTGCTCCCCTGACAGGCGCTGCTTTCAAACTCCTCTCTCTTCGTAAAAGAGTCTGACATACCAAAATATTGACAGGCATTTCATGAGCATACCAGCTCATTTATATGGCAGCACAAAAGGTCAGGTGGTAGCTGAGCAAACACTGTCTCTTCTCAAAATTCCTCATGCAGAGAAACGCAAAATTGGATCGGGAGGAAAAATTCACTCTCGAAAGCGACGGATCTCACTGGTGCCTGGGATCATGATCTGACCATCAGCCTGCATGGCGCCACTGCAGAGAAGATAGTTGCGCAGATCCACGCATCGAGCACCCTTGGATTCTCCGTTCATCACCACCCAATTGCGATACTCCAGATACTTGGCCTTGGTGCCAATCTCAAAGTACGTGGGAGCCTCATCTTTCACCTTGGGCAGGCTGCAGATTGTCATGCCCCATTTCTCAACAGAGCACACTCCCTCCGGCAAAGAGGGTTTTTCTGTTGACTTGATTTTGGGAGGCATGGGCTTCTGGCGGTCGCTGGTGTTAGACGGAATTTCTTCCTGAATCAACTCAAAACCACCATTGCCTGCTGCTACGCTCGGTGCCAGCAAGGACTCATCATCTGAAAGAGAAGACTCTGGAAAATCGCGCAGACGCTTGCTGCTATCTGTCATGGCTCCGACAGTGCCACTGCTCCACATCTCGGGAGACAAGGTATGGCCCTGAGCATGCAAGCGAGCAAGGATCCCTTTCACCACTTCGATCTCTTGGGCAGTGACTGGCGAACTGCTAGACTGCATGGCTGTACACGGAAGAAACAGAAGTAAACAACTGAAAATAAGTGGGCCCTGATCCTACCTGATCTCGGAATCAAGGTTGAGCAAAAAGGTACTCGGTGAAAAACAGTCAAAACTTGGCCGGTAATGCGATTGCTCTACTCTTAGCTTAGTTTGACCTGTGAATTCGTGGCGGACAATTCTGAAAAAGAACCCTATGCAATGTAACCCTTCAGCGTTGCTGACATTTGCACATGTTTTCAAGTCTGTGGCCATACAAAAAGGCATGCATCCACTTGCTCTATGTCAACTTCTTCATCTCGTGATGGTGACATGTTGGCTGCTTTACGACTGCGACCCAGCTCCTGACGTCTCAAACGCTCTTCCTTCTTTCGATCCAGCACCAGTTGTTCATCGGCAAGTTGATAGCGAGCATTTCGGAAAACTGATCTTAAAAGATCAAGAGGCTCTCCTTTATCTTTGGTGAGGCCGTCTGCGACCATTCGGTCTGTGGGCGTCCAGCGAGGTTGCAACCTACTTCGCACAATGGGTTGGCGGATGACAGCTATGTCTATGGCTATTCTCTTATCATCCAGAGTACCCCCACTACCCAAAGTAACTAAGTGATCATAAAGGGACCTACAATCACTCATACCTATTGGGCTGCGACGTTGGAGAACTTCATCCACAGAGTGCAAAGCAAAAGGGCCGTCCAACGCTTCTGACAAAATTAGCATGCACCATTCAGCTATCCCAGATGCACTTGAAAAGCATTGAGCTTCTCCCGCTAAAGTCGAAGACACCACTCGTGGAAGTTTATACGACTCCCAGCCTACAAAACTCACAGGACAGTCTGCTCCTTCTGCAAACTGTTTGCTGGTGAGGGCCATGAGCCAGCCCCCTTGGGTTTTGTGATTGGCAGCGTTTGCAAAGGCTGCGTCAGACCAAAAACACACTGTCAACTCAGCAGGGTCTATAAAGGCAACTTTGATGTTGAGGTCACTATGTTGTCTAGCTCTGCGGACTGCTTGGTTGGCTAACAACAAATGTTCAACAGTTGGATTTGGAAAGCATTGTTGAGACAGTGATGTTTGAACTGCAAGGTCAGGTCTGGATTGACTTGATAGCCATCCAAGGGCTCCATTCACGGCCCGTAGGGCTGCAACTTCTTTGTCAGTGGCTAATTTCCATGGCTGTCGGGATCTTTCCTTGGTGATTTTTATGGGGGTGATGTTCATTGCATAATCCCTCTGATTATAGGTTATCTCTTTGCTCACAGGGTCTTGACTGTATTCCACTCCCAAAAATTCTCCCTGTCCCGTTCGCCACTTCCGAAAGGGAAAGCGCTCACGCAGTGCAGTTATGGCTTTGGAGTAAGTGGGTCCGTCTCCACCTGTGATTGTATCGTCAACGTGTGCACCAAGGACTCCTTCCAGATTGCCATCAGCGCCAAAACACCAATACAAACAACTGTCAAACTTGGATTTGATGAAGCCACATTGCTGAGCCACCCGATCAAACTCCATGTACCAGTTATGGGGTGCATCGTTTGCTCCATAAATGTTCCCCAAAATCTGAACAAGGCTGCCTGATGGCACTCCAGGAACTCCGCCAGGTGGTAGCTCAGAGTACACCGGCTTCGCAGTGCATTGAGCTTTCACGTCAGCTTCAAGAAAGCCTCCTTTGATGTCCCCGAGATTCATTTCCCATCTGAACTAACCAACAGCTGCAAGAGAATGTTTTTACTCAGTTGTGCCAGGGTCGGTGAATGACACTTACCCGAAGCGACTTTCTCGAGCAAGTCAGGATCGTGATGGCCACGCAAGCACCACCGTGATTTCATTCTAGTGTTCCCATCTTCCACTTTCTTGGTGATGACAAAACGACTAGTCATGATGCGGTCGGGCTTACGTTTCCTAATCACCGAAGCTTCATGAGGACTGAGAACCTTGATGACCTGTTTCTCATCTAAGAGTGTCAACCATTCAGTGACCTTGGATTCATCGATGGCTTCCTGAACTTCCGGTGGGTTGTTAGAATGGTGCAGTTCTGTCTGCATCTTCTTCTTCAGGAAGTTGGCCAGGAACACTTCTATGGTCTCTACGGTCTTAACCACTGCAGGCATTGCTTCAGTGCGTGATGACTTGGCAGGTGGTTCACAACTAGGAGTGCGGCTGGATGCTCTCTTTTCGCTACGCAAATCTTCTATGGCTTCGGACAAATCTGACTGCATGGTTTCTGGTGGTCTGTACACCACTTCAGGTTTCTTTGTTGAGTGCCTACGTCTGATGGGACCATAATCCGCTACAGGTGAAGGATCATTTGTTGTCCTAGGGGCACTAGCTGGAAAAGGCTCACTCGGATGCACGACCTCATCGGTCACCTCAGAAGGCTCTATGGTTACGGCTGCACTCCCCAGTGGTGATTCAAGGCTGGTGGCTCCAGCACCTTCGATGCTAGGCTGCGACGGTGCAATCGGAGCATGTGCCGGCAAGGGCTGAGCCGCCACAGCAGGTCCGGCAAGCACTTCAGGCATGGCTGCGTCTCCTGCTGCGGAGACAGGCACATCCTCCGGTTGAGGAGGCATTTCTTGCTGTGAGAGATCTACATATTGACTACCCTTAAGGTTTCCTTGCTCATCAACATATTCTGCAATACCTAGCAACTCTCTACCATCGGATTGAGCTACAGCTCGTTCTTCGAGCGTGGCATGACGGAGATGCTCAGGTGACACCTTGAACATATTTCTTCGATGATATATCAGCAAGTTTCTGCCTACCTTACCCATGACTATGCCTACCCCATACCATCTGCCCCCAACAAGTCTTACCCCTCGTTGATACTTTTGGGTTCTCCAGTAACACACAAAGTCACCAGCAAGGAAATCGCGTTCGGCTCTAGGCCTGGCATTCAGGGCAGTCCGGAGTGTTTTACTGTCCTGAGATTGGATCAGAGATACTCTGGCCGCTGTGCGAATTGCTTGGGCTCTGGCAAAAGGGCTATCATGCAAAGCTGCAGTGCCGGACACAGGATCTGGCGTTTCTTGCATGAGATCATCCGGCATTCTGGGATTTCGGCCAAAAACATGTTGATTTGGGGACAAACCTTCATGATTCAACATAGAATTCTTGGCATTCATAGTCTGGGTTACACACTGTTCCCACTCCTCTTTGGTTTGGGGTTGGCACTGATCGAGAGTTTTCTGTAGAACAACTTCGAACAAATGGCCATGCTTCTCCACCTTACCCAGCTGGTTGTGGGCTTCTGCAGCTGTCGTCAAGACACGCACTCCGGAGTCTTCCAGCATAGACACAAAAATCTCAGACTGGTTCGTCCGGGCAGGATCCATCAACATTTCAACTGGAGGTCCAGCCCACGCTTGCCACTTCTCACGAAACAACTTCTTGATAACAGCTCCAGTTTCAGTTTCATGGAAAGGAATCATGGCTTGATAACTGGCGGCCCAATCAACAATGTTTAAACACTTGATCTTTTGGTTTATCCCCCATCCCGGCAACAGTTTGACATCAATTCCCACTCTATGATTGGAATCAACTATGCTACGTGCGGATGACGGAAGGCATGGTGTTGGTCTTTGCCGTTGTGTGCAAATTTCACATGAAAAACTGCGGGCTTCGGCAATGGCACGGCTTGACGCTCCAGCATTACGCAAAATGCGCACCATGTTTGTCACATCTGGGTGACCTAGGTTGTTGTGCAGTCGTTTCAGAGACTGTCGAATCTGATCTACAGGCACCTCTTCATTGGCTAGGCACTCACTCGGAAGTGCATGATTGAGAGGCGTCGGATGCTCCGTCATCGCTACTTCCTGCACATGGGCAAAACAGCACAAGTGGGAGGAGTCATTGGGCATTACACAACTAAGCCATTTGGTTACAAAACCTGTGGTGTATTTGGCAGTGAAGCTACTGAGATTGTTTCCATCGCTGCATCTACCTTCGATTACCTTATGGCTATGGTGTCCTGGACATTCGGCAGCAAGTGCAATCATGTCGGCATGTGACACAGCAAGGCCCGTTGGTTTCAAAATGGGCTTTCCGCTGTCTGGGCATTTGAGGCCGTAGGCACACATATTGGCACGGCAGAGATGCATTTGGTTCAGCAACTTGGCCATTGGCGGGTACTTCCAGAGGCTTGAGCTCCATGGATGCTCGATCAGCACCCTGCCACCCCGCTTGAGCTGGCGCTTTGCCTGCTGAATGCAAAAATCAGCCTGCTTCTGTGCAACCTGCTTGTTATAAATCTGAACCCACATTGGTAGCTTATGTTGATTAAGACGATACCATCCCCCCCAATGTTTACATTCCGGGCACAACACAAGAAGCGCTGGTTTGGCTTCATCCAGTTGAGCACTGACTTGATGTTGCACGTCTTTCTTCAGAAGGTCAACTCCTTGTTGGATATCAAAAGACAAACCTTGAAAACCTCTTGCCTTTGCCACTTCGGAAAAACGCGGAGGAGAAAACAGTTCAGCTACCAAACATTTGGAGAAACCCTTGTTCCAAGCTTGTTTATTTGACTGGACACACCGGGCCTCACGCTTGGTCAGGGCCTTGATCTCTCCAGCTAGAATCTCAGCGCGAGGCTCTGCAGTGGGCGCACAGCTCTGGCGATCTAGCGCTGGTGGCTCACATGTCAAAGTCTCGGACGTAGGGAAATCCAAGATGTTGATCAAAAACTGTCCAGCACTATTGATCTCCAAGGGCTGAGGCTGGCTGCCTTCCAGAGACAATGTAGCCTGACCAAAATCCAGAGTAGCTCCAAGGCTTCTCATAGTGGATCGACTCAAAAGCAAGGGGGCCGGCCCTTGAATCACTGCAGCTTCAACATTGCCGATTCGGCCATTGATACCCACCTTGAGGTTTATCACATACTTGGACATTTCCTCATGGTTGTTGCCAAACGCAAACAGATTCTGCTGAGCTCTGAGCTGGGGAATGTCAATGTTCCGCTGTTGATACAACCGAAACAGTTCATTCAGGGTGGTCTGTCCTATCAACGTCTTGCCACATCCAGAATCGATTATGCCAAACCCCGGTGATGACACCAGCAGAGCTTCTGAGACCATCATCGCCTCATTTACTGATTGCTGTTCCACCAAGGCGGCACCACTTGCTGTGGAAGAACGGTCTGATGCAGCTGACACAGACCCTTTCCCTTTTCCCTTTGGCTGTGTACATTCCCTGGCCCAGTGACCAATCTTGTTGCACCTCCTGCACCTAGTGCGCTTCTTCACTTCAGACAAATCATCACGAAACTGCTGTTGGACCTTGGTGACTTGCTTGAAGTTGCGACTCTTTTGCAGTCTGGCAATCTCATTTCTGCGGTCTTTCCAGTTTGCAGCTAAAATCTCTGCAGACTCAGCTTCATCAAACTCGCCGGTCATGTCTTCGGCCAGCACACCGTAATCGGCAAGGAAGGCCTCCACCTCCTCGAACACTACTGCGTCATTTTGATCTGGGTGATAGGGCTCTTCTTCATGCAGAAAACTCGGAGGATCTGCAATGAGAGCTGCCGTTGACCTTTTGGACTTTGAAGCCACATACTCTGGAAAACATGAACGCATGCTTGAGACTACCACCTCAAACTTCAAGTCCCCTCCAGTCTTAGCCACCACAATGGCCCGTTGATCAGATGTGAGACCCGAGCATGTGAGCGGTATCCAACCCCGAGCTTCCGACGGGAAATCCACTGACACCTTTCTCCTGCACTTGCTGAAGGTTTCCTGTACTCTGCTTGTCCACTCAGCCATGGTCTCGTTGTCCTTGACATAAAGGCCAAAGACTTCCTTCAGACATTCAGCTAGGTGGTCATGCTTGAGTTTGTCCGGAAAACGATCTTCTAATAGCTTCCAGATCTGTTCATCGCCATCTTCGGCCGTGAGCTGTTCTAAAGTCAGATGCTCCACCGTCTCCAGTGCGAGACCATCCAACAAGGTAAACACCCAGGGCCCTTTCTGCCTTTTGTCTAGGTCTTTCATTGCGGCCATCTTGGCCTGACACCATAGCTTCCATTTGCGCAGTTCTTTGCCGTCCAGTGACTCTCCTGAGAATCGTTTGAACTGACCAGAAAAACTGTCCGTTTTGGACTCCATGGCGCTGCTTTCACAGTCCTACTCCACCTGGAGGTAGGGACGCCCCGTCTTGGGGCTCCGCTACCAGTTTGATTGAACAAACTGGATCCAAACCTATGGAAATCTCGGCCCTCCTAGGCCAAACATGTCTGCCCTCTTGCGGACCTTTATCCCACCGTGGGAGAGCAAGGTGGCTGCGATGGAAACCCTGGATGGAATGCCATGTGCTCCCCTGACAGGCGCTGCTTTCAAACATATATATATATAATATAAATACATATGCATGCACGCGTGCTAAGATCAGCATCCTATTCTGGCTATATACATATCTGTTGATGAAGTATACCAAAGCATTAGCGAGCTGTGCTGCGCAGTTGCGCTGGAGGAGACGGCGGCTGCGGAGCGCCGAAAGTGGCAACATGGCTGGTTTATGTTTTCATGCGCGACAGATGGCAGATATGATGGTATATTAGTGCTTTGATTAGTGCTTTGATGGGGATTCAATCATCATTTACAGGTGGGTTTAAATGTTTCAACATTGACACAGAGTTATTTTTGGTGGGATATTCGTGACTTTAATTTTGGCAAGATGGGGATGAGTCCATAGCCACCCGTCCTGAACGAACCATACCCGCCCTGAACACAGTCTGATCCCAATTTGGGAAGTGAACCAGTAGTGCCACGCATCTAGCAAGGTCGAAATGTCAACTGTGTGGAGTGTTCCATTCATGCTATTGAGGTAATTAATGGATTTAAAAACAGATCATAATAGATCATTTGTGCCACGGTCACAAGTTGAATTGTATAACTGTATAATTATATCGGGCGATAGTCATCAGAGTCATCAATCCATTCATAGGGATTCACCATGAATCACCATTAATCCCCATTAATCACCATGGGATTCACCCACTGTAAGGAATCCCGTGTCGGATGGTAGGATGACCATAACCTATCCCTCAACTTGACCATGGCACATCTGATCGCTGGTTGTCCCTTGCTCGCGACGCCGCGAAAAGGATCATTTACCAGACCTACTTCTTCAACTACTTCATTTTTCGTGACCTTGTGTACAGAATCTTGGATTCAATTGGACAAACTCAGAAACCCAGATCCGGTCATTTTGAACATTTTTTCACGATTCCTGTCCAAATCACACCTTGCTTTGGCAGGCTAATGGGTCAATTTGTGTCAGTTGATGCTATCTTCAGATATTTCTAATCATTATAATCATCCATCACCAAGCGCAGGACTATCATGCCCCGCTAACTTCAGAACATCAATTCGCACAATGGGCCCAGGTATGGATTTCTCTAATATTTTTCAACACTAATACAACCAGCAGATAAGAAAAAACTATTATATAATTATATATAATTATATATATATATATACATATAAATTGTATATATATATAGTATTGTAAGGCCATTTTTGATTATTTTTTGTGTAATTAACAGTAAGATAACTAAGGTAAACACTAAGATAACACACTATTTTATATAACTGGCAGATGATTGCCACAGCCCTGAGGCTGGGTCAACAATCGGGCGCTCTTCGGCCCAGAATATTTGGACCGTGGCCTGCTGCTGGAGATGAATCGGCAACAGAGGCGCGGACGAAAGCTGCCAAGTGGTGAACACCGGTATATCCCAAAAATGACTGGATCATTTCATAAGGTTGTTTAATATGCAATCTTCTAACAATGGGTTATCGTTTTGTATATCGATTATATAAATATATCTATTATATATACATATATATCATATTATATATCTATTATATATACATATATACCTGGGATTCCTGCACTATGGTCAGATCATCGGCTTGTCATGGGTGCTACCCCCAGCATCATCCACTGGTTGATCATCATTTTTCCCATGAAATCACCATTCATTATCCATAACTCACCATTTCGGATCATTGGACATCTCCGTGACTTACCCACTGGTCATGTAACATAGCTATGGGAAATCACCCAAAAATATTGGATGCTTCACCCGAAAAAGGTGATTTTCCCTAGTACCACAGGCCACAGGCCATTCCCTCTCAGGTTACTGACGGTCGTTGCCTGGACCTCATCACGTTTTCCGGTTGTGTCCGAAGTTTCCGACTCCGCGCGCGACCGGCCCAAGAGTCGCTAAGGCAGAGACAGATACCATGTGCCTTGCCTTAGTACTCAATGCTGAATGCTTGTCCATACCCAAGCTTACCAAGGGCAAAAAGTGTAAGTCTGCCACTGAAAGCGGCTTGCTGACCTTGCACGACCCCTGGCGGCCCAAGGATCCCTTCGGCGCAACTTCGTGCGGAGCTTGAGCCTGAGGGAAGCAGCTTGTCTCGATGGTTTGGACCAGCCATTTCTAGCCATTTCTGGTGAAACTAGGGATGGTATGGGATGGTATGGGATGGTCGATTCTTGGGGTTTCCACATTAGGCTTAGTTGTTGTCTTGATGCAGAACGGTTCTTGCGCACTTTGCTGAGAGCACTTCTCAGAGTAAGAAGTTCAATGGAGGGTCATTCAGATCGTAGAAGTGCACGTCCCGACCTGCAAGATTGTAGGAACTGTCGAGTCTAGTTGAGAAGCCCTGCGCTCTGGGCACCGATCTGGATAAATTATAAGGAGCTAACTGCGACGTCACTGGAATGATGGTGAATGTAGGGGTAACTCTGCCAAAGTAGCCTGACTTTCCAGCCTGCTCTTGGGTGGGGGGACGGCTGTTGCGCAGGATTGTGGGCCTGACTTTTCAGGTTAGCTATGGTTAGTTAATCACAGTACTACAATGTATCCAGATTCTTGAGGATATCCCATTGTGTCCTATCCCAAATCACCAGATGGTAAGATCCCCACTGCCTTGATTCTGGATTGCCTTTTTGCACCCCTTGAGAAAGCGCCGAGGCATCATGTGGCTACCCACGGTTGGCCATGGTGCCTGTCACTTCAGAAGCATTGGTGTTTCAGGTGTTTGATTTCGTTTTAGTTTTGGTCTTTGAATTCGGGATGTGTCATGAGCTGATGGGAGCGACGATCAAGAACATCTTCACATATTCGATTTGTTGATACATTGAGGCGCCAATGGATCTGTGGAATTCATCATTTTTAGTGCCATCCAATTTCGGAGTCAACAATTTTGAGCCATAGCCATCTTGGGATAAAAATGTGTCATGGGCCGCATAGGATACCTGATGCTGGCACTTCACCCCAGGTCAACACCGAGAAGACGTGGCACGCCGAATTCAACGCTTTCTGAGTTGATAGGTCTAGGTCGACCAGCGCAGAATGGCCCAGTGAAGCCATATGTTCAACTACTGGATCGGATCTATATTGATGTACCACCAAGCCACATCAAGCCACAAGAATCTGGCAGTGACAGAGAGGCTTTTTTTTCAGAGATATACAGAGATTTTATGGTCGATTTTGGCTACACGACTTGACTCACATGGCGCACGGCGAAGTGCCGTGGAGCATCTTCAAGGTGCCGTTGCACCGTAGCCCTCAACGGGCGAGCATTAGAAAATGTCGCTGAGATAGAAGCAAGTACAAGTCAGTACAACCATCAAATGATCACCTAAAGATGGAAACTATGATGATTCAACTTGATAAAAACTTTTTTTAAACCGTGATTTTCCATGTAGCTATTTTCAGAGCGGGATCCGGAGATGATGATCCACGTTTGTGATCGCCCGTTGTGGAGATGACCGCCAGTTGTTTCACCCGGCCCAGTCCCGTCGGCGGAAAACAAAACTATGGCACTCAGCATTGTGATTTCTAAATATCCCCGTGATACCGGGTTCATCCCATACAAATCCCATATACATCCCATATAAATCCCATACAAATGAACCTAAGACAGCACTTTGGGCCAGGATTCAGATTTGAGACTCTCCCCTATGTCTTCTTGAATTAACAGCGGTTCTACATGGAATGCATTTCAATGACTGGGAATGCTGATGCGTCACAGGCAGAAGTTGACAAATTGGACCACTGAGACCGCTGGTGGCGAGAAGCAGTGCTCTCAGGGTCTCATCACCATGGGTTGCCAACATCACAGGTGGGGAGTTCTTGGGGAAGAACTAAAAGAACTAATGTGGCCCGACGGCTCAATATCAGAGTATTCAAACGATTCTAACGTATTCCAATCTACCTGCTTGATCTTTCGATCTAGAGCGCAACCTTCGTATTTGTAGATGTTTTGATCTAGCCTTGACGTCATTTCAAAGGCGCCCTTCCAAGCTCTTCAGACTCGCAACCCCTGCCGGAACAACGGGCTTGCCCATATGGTGTCCCAAGTTGGTATTGCCATTGCTTAATATCAGCACGACTCAAGGAGCAACAACAAAAACTTAGATCACCCAGGTCCATGTTGCCAGGTGCCAGGGAGATTTCGCCGCCTGATAAACTTCCAGGGATTGTAGCTTGACAGTCTCTGACCATCAATATATTAGCAGATTGTTAGCCCATGTTTCATCATGTCTTATTTTCAGGCTCATATCCATCTCTAAGAATCGCCCTGTTCTTCTGGCGATCTCGGCTAGATAACTTGGATGCAAAGAATCGCCAAGACAAAGATCGAACCTCCAACAACCATGATTTGACAGTTTTCTTTCTGCATACAAACATCCTGTGGGTCTGTCTGAGAATAGGGTAGCCCCAATTCCACTAGTCAATCATCATTGTCATCATTACAGTATCCCTGTTTAAATGGCAATGACAATGTTATAGGTGCCCATTTGCAGACACATCCATATGACTGTGTCTATTCATTTGCCTAAGAGATCGCATTGAAACAATAACTTTACTGGGTTCCTACGGTCGACATGTGATGCACAGTTGTGTTCATATTATGCTAAGCTTGCTGTCCGACTGGTACTGAACTCCCCAAATTGGATCGGCTTCGTTCCAACGTAGACTAAAGATGACTAAAGCATATACCCCAAAATTTGATTGTTTATCATAACTCTTCCCATTCAGATTGCCCCATATACTAAAGTAAGACTTGATTTTCTGGCTGATTCATCCAGGCCCAAACGGATGACCATTCTGCACTTCAATGATGTCTACAATGTGGAGCCACGAGCGAAGGAGCCACGAGATGCCACGAGATGCCACGAGAGCATCATTTGATGCACAGCTTCGAGAGATAGACTGGCTACACCCGGAGTAGATTCCTTTTGCCGCATTTTTTCGGTCGGTTCCCGAACAGTTTCCTTCACTCTCGACTTGCGTCCTCTGTGTTCTTGGACTGGCGCACTGGCACAGCTTGGGTGAACGGTTCGCAACTGCCACGGCCCAACGAGCGAGCCAAACAGTCCCCATGGATCGTCGACAGGAGCCGGTCGGTGGTATTGCACGTTTTGTGACGCGGATCAAGGAGCTCAAGGCGGGATCCCTTTGAGGATGAACAAAATACCATCAGCCTCTGGCTCTTGTTGAAATTTAACAAACCTCTTCTGGTTGCACTTGGATCAGTTTTTTTTGGGTACCAAAAACATAGATTTATTACCGAGGGGGTTGAACAGCGGAATTTGCGTTGGCAACTTCTCTAGGGAGATTTATTACAAACACATTTGCTCACCCGGCTTGCACGTAAAACCTGGAATGGATCCCCAACAAATGACATTGGAAGAGGATTTTATGCTGCTAGAACTTGCCATTTCCAGCTTATGTTGGATTTCAGTCGTGTCACGATTCAAGAGGTCCTGATCAGTAAGCTTCACATTAGCCGGGAGGCAGAATCAGTAGCGCGAGGAGAGTACGAGGCAAGGACCTGACGGCTGTTGAGGGCCAAAGACCAGCGGGCTTGGTGAGCAGTGACCACGCGCTGCTTTTTTCCGGATTAATCAACTCTATCAATTCCCCCCAAAACCGTTTTCCAACTCGCTGCTAACATATTAGAACTGGTACTCCTGTGTAAACTGGCCAGGCAGTAGTACTCTTCAGCGGAGATGCCTTCAATCCATCGCTCATGCGGCTTGAATGCAGCGCCAACCCCCACAAATTTCACTGGGGACCCAGGGATAGCAGATCAACATGGGATTGGCACCACACTCGAGCGCAACTTGGATGGTTTGAATGAATTTAATAGTAGAACTATAGACCAAATTTGTGGGTGCATATATATATATATATATATATGTGAAACTTCCACAGTTTATTGTCCTGGTGAGCTTGACGGTTGGACCTCAGCTGCCATCTTGGCAGTCCTTGTTTTCCCATGGTCATACATGTCAGGGAGGTTGTTTACCATTTGCACCTTGGCCGCAACTATTGGTTCACCTCCAGCGGTGGGCAGCGGTGCGGATTGAGCCATTGGTGGGAAAACAGCATACGGTGTTTGCTGGTGGTGGCTGCTGTTGAAGCGAGGCTGCTTCGCATTGGCAGCGGAGCCTGCGGGCTGGCGCTGGAGGAGGCGACTGGGTAGTGAAAAATAAAGGTGGAAGCGTCTTGGGAAGATGCCAGACGGGGCTGAGGGACAGCCTGGTGGAAGTGTGAGTGTGGAAGAGAAGACGAGCAACTTGTGGAGCTTGTTGCCGAGTTTCGACCCTAGTGTCGATAGCGCCAAAGAGTATGCGGACAAGGTGAAGTTTCTATGGGGCATATGCCCTGTGAAGGACAGAAGTATGTTGGCACCAAGGTTGGCTTTGCAGTGCAAAGGGACTGCATGGAGTCAGGTGAGAGCCATTGATGCGTCGAAGTTGACAGACCCTGAGACTGGTTACAAGGTACTGTTGAAAGCTTTGGAGACCTGGGAGGATGCCGAGGAACTTCAGACCTTTGACAAATTTGAGAAGGCGTTTTACCGAGTAGTCCAAAAGACAGACGAGTCAGCAATGTCGTTTGTCAACCGAATCAATGTTGCTTTCGAAGAAGTGGGCTCTGAAACAACCGTCCAACAAGTTCGAGCCTTCGTGATGTTGAGACAGAGTGCCTTGACTGTTGAGGACAAGAAGCGTGTGGTCTCTATGGCAGGCAACTATGATCCGTCGGCAGTGGAAAAGGCAATGAGGTCCCTGTCGACCAAAGTGCTTGGGCAGACAGATGCTGGACGCAAGAAGGTGTATCCAGCCAACTTTGTGGAAGAGGAGTTGGATGAAATTCACTATGCAGCTGAAGAAGAATGTGATGAAGAGCAAGCCTTAGCCATGCTCATCGAGGAAGGTGATGAGACAGCACTTGCCATACAAGAGTTCGAGGATCAGGTGATCCATGTTTGTCAGGATTCACCTGAACTGGCCATGGCGTTCTCCACGTACCAGGAGGCACGACAGAAGCTTCGAGACAAATTTCGCAGCCGAGGGTTTTGGCCCCTTCGTCATGGAAAAGGGAAAGGCAAGAACAAGTCAAAGAAGGGCAAAGGCCCCAGAAAGTATCAGAGTCTTGCAGAGCGCATAGCAAGCTCTACCTGTCGCGCCTGTGGAGCACGAGGCCACTGGAAGGATGAGTGCCCGCTGAAGGACAAGAATGTGACTGCAGATGCGAACGTGATCCTCACGGAAGAGCTCTCAGGGGGTGGTGAACTTCTTGATGAACTTCCTGGCCATGATCTTGCCAATTGGCAGGTGGGGATGTGTTCAAAATTTTGGTTGCCCACGATGGTGCCACCTGAGTACCATGTTGATAATGAAGAATTCAGTTTAATAGGTTCCCATGAAATGATTTTGCATGCGATCAACATTCCCAAAGGGAAGTCATGTTGTGAAAAGAGTTTGAAATATTTTCCCAAACTGAAAGAAATGTTTCGTCGAGCAATTGAGACAAGCTTCAGTGTCACTGGCAGGTCCCCTGAGTCAACTGAGGAAAGTAGGAATGGCAGCTTAGGTGACTCAGGCACTGGGATCATAGATACCGGTGCAAGCAAGTCCGTGATCGGCGAAAAGCGAGTGAGTGCACTTTTGACTACTTTGAAGGCAGAACACCGTGAGATGGTTAAGTGGAAGGAATCTGAAACCGTTTTTAGATTTGGTAACAATGGTGTTTTGAAGAGTGTTGGTGCGCTGTTTGTACCGTTTGGGAAACAATGGATGAAAATTGAAGTGGTTCAAGGAACCACGCCTTTCCTCATTTCAAATGCCTTTCTTCATGCACTTGGCGCAGATGTTCTGGTGAGTAAATCCTGTTTGGAAGTGTCTTCTTGGGGAAAATCCGTGACACTCACCAGAAATGCCAAGGGGCTGTTTATTGTCAAGTTGTCAGACTTGATTGATGCGGCTAGCATGAGAAGTAATTCAGAAAAGTTTGAGGAAGTCATCACTTTGGCAAGTAGTAGAATTGAAAATCGAAGTAGGGAGGTTTACTGCACACACAAGCAGCAGCAGCAGCAGCCAAACACAATGTCAAGTACATCTTCGACGACTGCTACAGCTGCGGTGGCTCAACCTCAAGTTGACCGAGAACCAGATCGGCTTCAAAGTCAGTCCGCTCTTTCTCAAGCTGACAGCCATGACTCTTCCAAGTGCCTCGGGAACGCCATTTCCGGGACTCCAGACAGAGATGCTAGATGCGATGCTGTCCGGAGAAGTGGATGCCTCTCTGGCCTTCGAAGATCGACAACTACCAGAGATCAAAAGTCGTCGCCCTCCAGGTGTGATGACCTTGAAGGAGTGGGGTCAGTTGAAGTTCCCGGAAGGGAAGTGGCGGCACAAGTCCTTCTTTCAGGCATACCAGGAGGACCCAAAGTACGGCAAGTTCATGAAGGAGCACAGGAAACTGGTGTCAGCTTGGGCACTGAGTTTTCAGGCTTACGTGGAAGCCATGGACAGGATGCAGGAAGATTGCTCGAAGGCCTTCTACCAGGAGTATGCCAGACAGTGGGCCAAAGCCGAGATGTCCAAGATGTATCCGAAGGCAGAGATCGAGAAGAGTCAAGGACCAGAGTGGGAGCTGTTGACAGGAGGGGTGACATCGCGTCCGATGAGCACCATGTCATCACCAAGTCAGAAGCGCCCCATGGAAGAAGAGCAGTCGCAGATGGCGATCGAGGTGCAGCAGAAAGAGGAGATGATCACTCGCATGGCGATCTTGCAGCGCGAGATGGACAAGATCAAGGCCGACTTGGAGGGAGTCTGAATGAGAGGTCTAGCGTAGAGCAACTCGAGACAGATCAGCAATTGACCAACCAATTGCTCAAAAAGATTGAACTAGCAATGGGAACAATTGAAGCAGAGCTGACCTGTCTTCAAAAGATATGGCCGACGCCGACCGACTCTCAGACTTTCCAGAAGTTTGGAAGTGATCTTCTGGAGATCTATTGTGAAGAACATTCTCAAATCACAGAACAAGCTTGTAAGCTGGGATTGAAGGCCAGAAGATTCACTTTCAGTGATGGAGATCTTTCTACACCAGAAGGTCAAGCTGCGCTTTGGAAAGTTTTGGAGGAAGAGCGACCGAGAGAAGTCTGGATGGCACCAGAATGCAAATATTGGGGCAACTTCAGTCGCAGAAACATGGGCAGGAGCAAAAGCACAGAACAAATGATTTCAGAGGGTCGCAAGAAGCAACGTGTTCATTTGAAGCTTTGTAATGATGTGTATTGGTATCAGATGGATTGTGGTGGTCAATTTCATTTGGAACAACCCCAAGGGTCGGAGTTGATTTATCAACCGGAAGTCTATGATATTTACTGTGGGACCCTGTGTACTGTTTTTGATATGTGTGAAGTTGGAAAACTACTTGCCCCACATGTGATGCGACGAGTGTCTGGAAACAATTTCCTTAGGGAAAGGACGCATGTCTACACTTCCTCAAAGATTTTCCATGATGCATTTGACCACCGATTGTGTCCTGGGCATCATAAGCATGCTCCAATTGCTGGCAAGATCTATCATTTGGGTCGGTGGATTTCTCTCTCGGAATATGCTGCAAGGTACACCTCCGGTTTTGGTAGGAATGTGGCAAGGTATGTTTCCTGTAGGTTTGATGAGAAGCCACTGGTTTTGGATGAGTTGCATGTTTGTGATGTTGATGAAGCTTTTGTTGCCGGAGTTGTCAAAAGAAAAAGAGTGTCCGCTGCAGCAGTTCCAGAGAGCTTAGAAGAGCCGGTTTCAGCAGAAGTGAAGCGTCCAAGGTATCACTGCAAACAGACACCAGCAGGTGACCACGGATGTGCAGCCGGTGAATATTGGGATGGCATTTTTAAGAAAATTGAAACCATGGTTCCACGGGTAGGCAAACGTGTTTTGGATGATGATGGGGTTTTAGCTCAGATTCAGAAGGGGGCCCCAAACTTGAAGGTTCAGAGGGTTGAAGCCTGTAGGGGCACTGAGAGGTTGCGCCTCCCTGGAGCTGATGCGGACCCAGAAACCATCCCGTTGAGATTGACCGTGGTCAAAGACCGCATCACGGGTCAGTCAATGGTACTTGGCCCAGCTGAGGAATGGTCTGCTCTGCCAAAAAGGCAGCAAATTCGAAAGGGTCAATCTGCAAAGATGAGCCTCACCATTTTTGGAAGTTTTCCAAAGTCAGGGGAGCTTGAGACAATGGGGTCTGATAAGGAAGCAGGTACTGGGGATGATGGTGAAGATGTTGTTGTGGTAAGTAAAGACCCTCCCAAGAATGTTCCGGTTCATGGACCAGGGTACATGTTGTTGAATGGTGATGAAAAGGCTCAGATTCGGAGGTTGCATCACAACTTAGGCCATCCACATCCACAGAAGTTTGCCTGGTTTTTGAAGGAAAGGCATGCGGAACCTCATTTGGTTCAAGGAGCTCTGGATTATCAGTGCGACAGTTGTGCGGAAACAAAAGCTGGTCCAGACTCCACCCGTCCTGGCACAATTCATGAGAATCTGGGATTCAATCAAGTGATTGGTATGGACACTGCTGTTTGGACTAATAGTGTTGGTAAGAACTTTCAGTTTTCTCATATCATTGATGAAGGGACTTTGTTTCATGTTGGTTCTCATGTTGTCAGTGCGGACACAGATTCTCAAATTCGAGTCTTTGAGAAATGTTGGATGTTATGGGCTGGCACTCCACAAGTTGTGTATGTTGACCCTGGCACGGAATATACGGCAGAAGCATGGCAGGACAGAATGCAAAGGCATGACATCCATGTCAAAGTCAGTGCAAGTGAAGCACACTGGCAAGTGGGGAGAGTGGAAATTCACGGATCAGTTGTGAAGAAGATGTTGAGTCGCATGGATTTGGAGTCACCAATAAACTCGGTTGGGGAGTTTGAGCAGGCTTTGGTTCATGTGTTCAATGCCAAGAACAGTTTATCCAGAGTGAAGGGATACTCTCCCGAACAAGCTGTCCTTGGAATTGCCAAAAGATTGCCTGGGTCCGTTGTCTCTAGTCAGGGGGTAGGAAGTATAACTCTGGCTGAAGGGACTGGTCCCGAGAGCGAAGCCTTTCGAGCCAGTCTGGAAAGACGCAGCAGTGCACGCAGAGCTTTCATAGAAGCTGATAATTCATCCAGTCTTCGTCGTGCGCTTTTGAGGCGGACTCGGCCAATGCGAGGACCCTTTGAAATAGGAGATCTTGTGTTGTATTGGCGTAGGAGGGGTGCCAATCTACGTAGAGATCGTGGTCGCTGGTATGGGCCAGCGAGTGTTGTTGCAGTCGAAGGGTCCAAGAATGTTTGGTTGAATCATGCTGGAAAGCTAGTGCGCACGAGCCCTGAGCAACTTCGTGCAGCTAGTTTTCGGGAGTGGAAGCAGGCCAAAGAGTTGCTCACAGAGTCTGGCCCAGGGAACTCAGATTTACAGAGAGCCCTCAATGATGGCAGTTTCATTGATGTAGATGGGGAGGATTTTCCTGACTGGGAAGCTGAAACAGAGGGATATGACCCATCAATTGGGGAGCCCGAAGGAGAGTTGTCAGTTCAGCCACCTGGGACACCTAATGGGGAGTTGAGCAATCAGTCTGAACCGCCTCAAGGAGTGGAACAGTCAGAGAATGAACTCCCTGATTACGTGCGTGTGCCGGTTCCAGAAAGTGTCAGTGAGTCCGATGGTGATGCCTCACAGGCGGGCGTCAATCTTGAACCAACGGATGACCTTCTGTTTGGAGATGACATCACCATGTCTGCAGATGATAGGTGTTGCCAGTTCTGGGAGATTGAAATTCCTGTTGAAAACCATGAAGAGCATGCACTGTTTTGCGCTGGATCAGCAGATGAAAGTGTGTTGTTGGTGACTGGAGCAAAGAAGAAACGAGTTGAAGTCCGTCTGAGTGATTTAAGCAGTGCTGACCAACAGCGCATGGCGGTGGCCAAGCACAAAGAAATAGGCGCCTGTCTCAAACATGGAACTGTGAGAAAAGCATCCAAAGGAAAAAATCCTGAGGAAGCAATCATGCGCTGCCGATGGCTGCTCACCTGGAAATCAGCCTCACCTGAGGATCACCCCAAGGATGTGAGTGAGGGTCGTAAGGCAAAGGCCCGGTTGATTGTTGTTGGATACGAGGATCCTGGAGTTGGGGTGGTTCAAAATGATTCACCCACACTCACCAAAGATGGAAGACAGATGGTGGTGCAACAGGTGAGTAGTCATGGTTGGGAACTAGTTTCCTTCGATGTCTCAACTGCCTTTCTTCAAGGCGAAGGAGACGGCCGCTTGCTTGGTTTGTATCCCACCCCAGAGTTAACAGAAGCCCTTGGGTTGGAACCTGGTGATCAGTGTCAATTGGTAGGTAGTGCGTATGGTCGTGTTGATGCTCCTTATTTGTGGTATTGTAAGTTTCGTGACTCGTTGTTGCAAGAAGGTTTTAAACAGTGTCCTTTTGATCCTTGTGTTTTTACTCTTGTTTCTGTTGATGAAAAGGGGAAAGAAAGAGTTCATGGTTCCCTAGGGGTTCATGTCGATGATGGCATTGGGGGTGGGGACAACATGTTTATGGCAGCCTTGGAAAGAGTCAGAAAGCGTTTCAGTTTTGGATCATTTGAAAAAGGGTCCTTTGTCTTCACGGGCATAAGGTTTCAGCAGTGGGATGATTGCAGTGTGGAGTATGATCAGATTGACTATATAGAGAAGATTAGGCCAATTGAAATCCCAAAACAGAGACGTACCAATGCTGAAGCTGCGCTGAGCCCGAGTGAAGTGACGCAGTTGCGAAGTCTTGTTGGAGCTCTGCAATATGCAGCAGTCCATACCCGTCCCGACATTGCGGCCAAAGTTGGAGAGATCCAAAGTAGGGTGGCAAAGGCAACAGTCGATGACATGATTTTTGCAAATCGAGTGTTGCATGAGGCAAAGGTTCACCCTGTGACTTTAATGACATTGCCGATTGCCCCTGAACAAGTGACTTTCTGTGCCTTCTCCGATGCCTCGTTCCTTTCAGGAAAAGAGAAATATGCCCATCAGGGAGGTTTGATTTTTGTCACGACTCCAGAGTTGCTGGAGAACAAGAGATCAGTGGTAGCACCAGTAGCTTGGATGAGCAAGAAAATTCAACGGGTGACTAGGAGCACCTTGGGGGCTGAAGCAGTGGCATTGAGTGGGAATGTTGATCGTTTGTTGTGGTTGAGGATTTTGTGGCAGTGGTTGAATAACCCCTCGATTGAATGGCAGTCCCCCGAGAAAGTGTTGCACGAAGCCCGACAAGCTGCTCTTGTGACCGGCTGTAAGAGTGCCTATGACCTTCTGACTCGCACGGCCGTTCCACAGTGTGAGGAGCATAGGACCACCATTGAGTGTTTGCTCATCAGAGAAAGATTGCAGGCCAATTGCGTAGTGAGATGGGTTACATCAAATGCTCAGCTTGCAGATTGTTTGACAAAGAGCATGGATGCAAGCGTTTTGCGACAGTGTTTGAAGAGTGGTCGGTATTCTTTGTTTGATGAAAATCGAGTGTTGCAACAGAGATCTGACAAGCGACAGCGTTTGAAATGGGCCAAAGAAGTGACGTCCAAGTCTCCAGAAAATGAGACAGTTTTGAAATGTACAGAAGAAGTCCGGCAGGACACATGGGAACAGGACTCAAGTGGCCAGGTTATCCGCGTACATCATGTCCCAAGATATCAGTTGTTTTCTCCTGTAGGAATTCTGGATTGTCCTGTTGATCTTAGAACCTTGGGGTTGGAGAGAGTAACTCATGGTTGTGATTCGAACGGGCATAGATGGTACAATAAGGATTTTTGGCCTGGCACGAGAGGACATGCAAAGATGTCAAACCTCTGGACAGGTAAGACCATTTTTAAAGTAAGGGGTGTGTGAAACTTCCACAGTTTATTGTCCTGGTGAGCTTGACGGTTGGACCTCAGCTGCGATCTTGGCAGTCCTTGTTTTCCCATGGTCTTACATGTCAGGGAGGTTGTTTACCATTTGCACCTTGGCCGCAACTATTGGTTCACCTCCAGCGGTGGGCAGCGGTGCGGATTGAGCCATTGGTGGGAAAACAGCATACGGTGTTTGCTGGTGGTGGCTGCTGTTGAAGCGAGGCTGCTTCGCAATATATATATACATACAGCATGATTTGATGAGCATCCTCACAAGCAGGCGACCTCGCTTTGCTTTTGAGCGGACCTGAGGTCCACCACGACACATGGCAAGTCGTCCTGGCTCGTGTTGAGACAGGTGTCGAAAAGAAACAAACAGCTGTTGGTTACATCAAATCATCTCCCCATTTTAGTTAATACCAGTAGTACCCGCACGAGGCGGGGCGGAAGTTGCCTTAGGTATATATTCATAGTAGATTCCATTGTCAGACCTCAAACGAGGCAGATCAATCGATTTCAGCCAGTGGGATGCAGGTTTTTTGCGGGAAAAGAAGCATGCCTAAAGGATCAGACATTTGGCAAGTGCACATGCTCCGTCGTTTCATAATTTTGAAGCAGAATACGTAGGAGGAAATAGTTTCGCCACTCTACTCTGCTCGTCCCTCCTCTACTCTACGTTACGCTGCTCTACTCTGCTCTACTCTACTCTTCTCTACTCTGCTCTACTCTACGACGCTCTATGCTACTCTACTCTACCCTAGCCTACCCTACCCTAGTCTACTGCAATAGATTTCTAGAACTCCGTAAGTAACGTGGAAGAGTCTCTGCCTTTTACCATTTTACCCTTTGACCGTTTTGCCTTCGTCCCTGGTCACTGCTGCCTTTTACCGTTTTACCGTTTTACCGTTTTACCGTCGCCACTGGTCGCCTCTGCCTTTTACCGTTTTACCGTTTTACCGTTTTACCGTTTCACCGTTTTACCGTTTTACCGTTTTACCAGCGCCCTTCCTCACCGGAGCACCCGTAAGCAAAAGGACAACACAACGACAGCACAGGACCTTTCTCATCTATAGAACTTGCATGCGCCGTGCGCCAGCCAAGCCCGTGCGTGCATTCTGCGAAAGTGGTGTCCTGTTTCACATGTCACATTTGAAGCTCCACTCACTGCACTCTTCACACTCCACACTTCATGTAATGCCTGAATCGTTCAGAATTTCCTTCGCGTTTGCTATTTGCTCTTCCGGTCCGTAAACATTCTATCAAAGTGTTGCATTGAAGACGCTTCAATGTCTCTGTTTCCTTTTCGACGTATGACAGCAGCTGCGCAAAAGCATCCGGTTCCACCATGGCTGCAGGACGTGTCAGTGAGCAGGCCGCACTGCCGTGCCCAGAAATTGCACGACGCGGGCTCGCAAGTCCGGGCCGCACTGCCGCGGAACTTGCTCACGCACGAACTATTCCTTTGCTCAAGTCGAGTCATGAAATGAGTTAACACATGATACATACATCAGCATTTGCTTGTGACAGTCTTTGAAAGTCATGCCGTTGCTTCATTTATGTGCTGTTGATGCATGAGCATCATCACATATCTGCTTGCTTCATTGACATGAAAAAATGATAACAGAACAACTTGAACCAGATGCCACAGCTTCAAATTGTCATCATACCTTTTTTTCTGCAACTTCCATGGAACCCCCTTTCCAGGACATATTCTGAAAAGCATGTTTGTACAAAACATATCTAAAAGCAGTCCACGTATCACATGCTAGCCAGCATCCATGGAAGGCCAAAAACATCTAAAATGAGTCCAGGCACGCATTCGCTGAACCGCTTTTGAAAATGTTCATGACGAAACGACAATGAACGAATGCAAATAGGGGCAACAAGGGTCGATCCACGTCTTGTGAAAGTACCGAAACCCAAATTATATTTTCCTCTGCCACGATGCTGCCTCTCTCAAGCGATCCCTTAGCTCACACTGATGAAGAGAAACTTTGCGTCACCAGACAACTAACTCCATGTCCCTTGCCAGAAAGTCCATGCCTTGCTTCGACGCAGCCTGCACTGGCATGCCCGAAGGCAAGGATATTGCATGTGTGAAGCATCAAACAAAAGGATTACCAAACCTTCTTCTGCCAGCGTTGACATCAGTAATCCAAACATAGTCTTGTTGGCTGACTGTCAGTGTGTTGCGTGCTTTTGCCAGCACTATCCAGTGAATCACTTGTTTTACACCAGTGGTGCTCAGTTTATCGCACTCCTGGAGCTGTTCCTGCCTACCATTTGCAGGATCGAACATGCAATCCCAGCAGCTTTCACAGACACCTGTTCTGTCATATTCAGTTCGACCAGCCTGAGAATAAAAGCATGTCGTGCTGTCACTTCTCTTACAAGCAATGCAGCGGCTGCTTGCCAGAGTGGCCTGCACCTCCAAATGCTTGCGAATGTTCGCTTTGTAATCGGTCAACAATTGACCCCGGACAGCCTGCGCAGCAGGAAGCGCAGCCCCAGCCATGGCACAAGCGACAGACCGCACTGTCATGTCTCGGAAACAGCGGAAACAGGAACGTGTTTTGTAGCAAATAAATGGCAATCCTCAATTCTTTCTTTGCTGCTTTCTTGAAATCTTTATTGCATGCCTTCTTGAAATCTTGATTGCATTCACACCCCGTCATGCATCATCATTGATTGCATACCCTTCATTGAAGCCAAACACAGCTGCGAGCATCACAGCATGACTTTTTCTGTGGGTCGGCCGAAGTCAACTACACATAGATGACACTACCACAAAAATAGAACCCATCACATTCTTCCATCCGCCATGCCAACATAGTTGTTTCATCTTTCATGTGTAATACTAAGATTGTGCAACGTCCATACAGAAGCCTTTTTTGAAATGATTTCTTTAGCAACACATCGCCACCGTGGTTTCTTATCAAGAGTTCGATACCTTGTTCCTAGACATCTTTGGAAAACAGACTCCAGAGACCGAGTTGCGAAACACAAAAGGTACAACAGCGTCTGAAATTGCAGCTCCAAAACCGGAGCTCGACGCCACAACGATTATTATACGATTTTGCAGCACTTTTTACAAGGATTTTTAAAAGGAAAATTACTAGTGCCAAAATGGAGAAAATCTACTGACAAATCACTGTCGCAGCCTTCTTGCAGCCACTCCAATACCAGTAGTACCCGCACGAGGCGGGGCGGAAGTTGCCTTAAAGATATATATAAGACCTTTCTCATCTATAGAACTTGCATGCGCCGTGCGCCAGCGAAGCCCGTGCATGCGTGCACTCTGCGAAACTGGTGTCTTATTTCACATGTCACATTTGAAGCTCCACGTCACACTTCACACCTGACAGTCTTCACACTCCACACTACACACTGCACTCTTCACACTGCACTCTGCGCACTGCACACTCCACACTCCACACTTCACACTTCACACTCCACACTTCACACTCCACACTTCACACTGCACGCTTCCCACTGCACACTCCACACTTCACACTTCGCACTCCACACTTCACACTTCACACTCCACACTTCACACTTCGCACTCCACACTTCACACTTCACAGTCCACACTTCACACTTCGCACTCCACACTTCACACTTCACAGTCCACACTTCACACTTCACAGTCCACACTTAACAGTCCACACTTAACAGTCCACACTTCACACTTAACACTCCACACTTCACACTGCACTCTTCACGCCCCACACTTCACACTGCACCCTTCACACTCCACACTTCATCTCATCTGAGCTCTTCTCACCTTATCCCAGCTCATCTCTTCTCATATGTCATCTAAGCTTTCATGAATCACTTCCCAGTACTACTACTAAGGAACTGGATCTCGACGCCAAAGCGACAAAAAGACGATTTTGAAGCACTTTTTAAAAGGAATTTCAAAAGGAAAATTATTAGCGCCAAAATTGAGAAAATTTGCTGACGAATCGCTACGCAGCCTGGGTGCAGCCACTCCAATACGATTTACGATCTTCAGCTGCAAAAGACAATAGTATGACGCATGCAGCCGCTGCACCAAGCAACCTTGACGCAGCCACTACAATGCGATCTGCAGAGACTGAGTTGCAAAACACAATAGAACTACGTACAATGGCGTCGGAAATTGCAGCTCCAAAACCGGATCTCGACGCCAAAGCGACAAAAAGACGATTTTGAAGCAATTTTTAAAAGGAATTTCAAAAGGAAAATTATTAGCGCCAAAATTGAGAAAATCTGCTGACAAATCACTTTCGCAGCCTTGATGCAGCCATTCCAATACGATTTACGATCTTCAGCTGCAAAAGACAATAGTATTACGCATGCAGCCGCTGCACCAAGCAGCCTTGACGCAGCCAGTACACTGCGATCTGCAACCGGAGATTCCAAAACACCTTATAACTACGCACACACAACCACACCCAAAGCAGCTTGCAGCCACCGTTACACTGTGGCAAAAAAAAAGGCAAACCGACCGCAGCCGCAACGGCCGCACACGAGGTACCTTCCATCGTCGCCTGCAGCCACTTTACACGGAAAAACACAAGGTTTCGTGCTCCGGCTTCCTCCCCAAAACATAGCCCATGCAACATCATGCAGCCATTCCAATGCGATCTGCCACCGGAGATTCCAAAACACCCTATAACTAAGCACACACAAGCACACCCAAAGCAGCTTGAAGCCACCGTTACACTGCGGCAAAAAAAAAACGACAAACCGACCGCAGCCGCACCCGCCGCACAGACGAGGTACCTTTCATCGCCGGCTGCAGCCACTTTACACGGAAAAACGCAAGGTTTCGTGCTCCGGCTTCCTCCCCAAAACAGAGCCCTTGCAACATCATGCAGCCATTCCAATGCGATCTGCAAGCACAGATTCCAAAACACCCTATAACTACGCACACACAAGCACACCCAAAGTAGCTTCAAGCCACCTTTACACTGCGGCAAAAAAAAAACGACAAACCGACCGCAGCCGCACCCGCCGCACAGACGAGGTACCTTTCATCGTCGCCTGCAGCCACTTTACACGGAAAAACACAAGGTTTCGTGCTCCGGCTTCCTCCCCAAAACAGACCCCTTGCAACATCATGCAGCCATTCCAATGCGATCTGCAAGCACAGATTCCAAAACACCCTATAACTACGCACACACAAGCACACCCAAAGCAGCTTGAAGCCACCGTTACACTGCGGCAAAAAAAAAACGATAAACCGACCGCAGCCGCAACCGCCGCACAGACGAGGTACCTTCCATCGTCGCCTGCAGCCACTTTACACGGAAAAACACAAGGTTTCGTGCTCCGGCTTCCTCCCCAAAACAGAGCCCTTGCAACATCATGCAGCCATTCCAATGCGATCTGCAAGCACAGATTCCAAAACACCCTATAACTACGCACACACAAGCACACCCAAAGCAGCTTGAAGCCACCGTTACACTGCGGCAAACAAAAAAGCGATAAACCGACCCCAGCCGCAACCGCCGCACAGACGCGGTACCTTTCATCGTCGCCTGCAGCCACTTTACACGGAAAAACAAGGTTTCGTGCTCCGGCTTCCTCCCCAAAACAGAGCCCTTGCAACATCATGCACCACTCCCCTTCATGGTTGCCAGTTCCCTTCCTCACCACTCCCCTTCATCATCACTTCTCTTCCTCTCCACTTCCCTTCGTCACCGCTTCCCTTCCTCACCACTTCCCTTCGTCACCACTCCCCTTCATCATCACTTCCCTTCTTCACCGCTTCCCTTCGTCACCACTTCCCTTCCTCACCACTTCCCTTCGTCACCACTCCCCTTCATCATCACTTCCCTTCTTCACCGCTTCCCTTCGCCACCACTTCCCTTCTTCACCACTTCCCTTCCTCACCACTTCCCTTCGTCACCACTCCCCTTCATCATCACTTCCCTTCTTCACCACTTCCCTTCGTCACCACTTGCCTTCCTCACCACTTCCCTTCCTCACCACTTCCCTTCCTCACCACTCCCATCGTCACCACTTCCCTTCGTCACCACTTCCCTTCGTCACCACCCGTCAATAACTGCTTCTTATTCTTTTGTTATGTATTGTTATGCGACCTACCACCCTGCATCATTTCAAGTCGCAGAATTCTATTTGTCCGTAACACGGAAGTATTGCTTCCCAACTTCCTTTGATGATTTACGAGACCCAGCTGCGAAAGACAATAGTATGACGCATGCAGGCGCAGTGCCAAGCAACCTTGACGCAGCCATTACAATGCGATCTGCAGAGGCTGAGTTGCAAAACACAATAGAACTACGCGCAACGGCGTCGGAAATTGCAGCTCCAAAACCGGAGCTCGACGCCACAACAATAATTATACGATTTTGCAACACTTTTTACAAGGATTTTGAAAAGGAAAATTACTAGTGCCAAAATGGAGAAAATCTACTGACAAATCACTGTCGCAGCCTTCATGCAGCCACTCCAATACGATTTACGAAGTCCAGCTGCAAAAGACAATAGTATGACGCATGCAGGCACAGTGCCAAGCAACCTTGACGCAGCCATTACAATGCGATCTGCAGAGACCGAGTTGCAAAACACAAAAGGTGCAACAGCGTCTGAAAGTGCAGCTCCAAAACCGGAGCTCGACGCCACAACGATTATTATACGATTTTGCAGCACTTTTTAAAAGGAATTTCAAAAGGAAAATTACTAGTGCCAAAATGGAGAAAATCTACTGACAAATCACTGTCGCAGCCTTCTTGCAGCCACTCCAATATGATTTACGAGATCCAGCTGCAAAAGACAATAGTATGACGCATGCAGGCGCAGTGCCAAGCAACCTTGACGCAGCCATTACAATGCGATCTGCAGAGACTGAGTTGCAAAACGCAATAGAACTACGCGCAACGGCGTCGGAAATTGCAGTTCAAAACCGGATCTCGACGCCAAACCGAGAAAAAGACGATTTTGAAGCACTTTTTAAAAGGATTTTTAAAAGGAAAATTTCTAGCGCCAAAATGGAGAAAATCTACTGACAAATCACTGTCGCAGCCTTCTTGCAGCCACTCCAATACGATTTACGAGATCCAGCTGCAAAAGACAATAGCATGACGCATGCAGGCGCAGTGTCAAGCAACCTTGACGCAGCCATTACAATGCGTTTTGCATCGTCACGTCGCAAACCTGCACGTATCTACGCACGTGGCAACATCGGATGACGACAGTCATGCAGCCATTTCACCGTGATCTGCAACCACAGATTCAAAAAACGCAAAGAACTACACACACAGGAACAACCGCTCTTTGCAGAACACAGAGGAGGAACACATTCGCGACAGAAACGACCGCAGCCGCAACCGCCGCACACACGAGGTACCTCTCATCGCCGGCTGCAGCCACTTTGCACGGAAAAATACAAGGTTTCGTGCTCCGGCTTCCTCCCCAAAACAAAGCCCATTGAGCACTCATGCAGCCATTACAATGCGTTTTGCAGCATCTCGTGGCTAACCCGCATCTCTCTACGCACATGGCAACACCAGATGACAACAATCATGCAGCCATTCCACAGATTCAAAAAACGAATAGAATTGCACACAGGAACAACCACTCGTTGCAGAACACAGAGGAGGAACACATTCGCGACAGAAACGACCGCAGCCGCAACCGCCGCACACACGAGGTACCTTTCATCGCCGGCTGCAGCCACTTTGCACGGAAAAACCCAAGGTTTCGTGCTCCGGCTTCCTCCCCACAACGTGCTTCCCTTCCTCACCACTTCCCTTCATCTCCACCTCTGACCACTTCCCTTCGTCACCACTTCCCATCGTCACCACTTCCCATCGTCACCACTTCTCTTCATCACCACTTCCCTTCCTCACCACTTCCCTTCGTCACCACTTCCCTTCCTCACCACTTCCCATCGTCACCATTTCCCTTCTTCACCACCCTGTGTCACAGCTTCTTATTCTTTTGTTATGTATTGTGATGTGATGTACCACCCTTCATCAATGTCAAGTCTCAGAATTCTATTTGTCCGTATCACGGACGTATTGCTTCCCAACTTGCTTTGATTATATGAAGGTTTCCTAAAATTGGGGGAAACTGTTGTGATCTGAGTTAAACACGTCGTTTTGGCGGAAACCAATGGTTTTGAGGTCCACCATTTCAGGAAAACCCAGACATACCAATTTTTGTTGCTTTTCCATTCCCCTTTTTCTTCTTCCTCCTTGCCCCTTTGCGCTTGTGATGACACGGGGACCAGGCACATGATCACTGCCCTCAATGCCATCGGTGTGAAGCTGAATACTTACCGTTGGTAAGATGCCATCATGGCCCCTGCTCATGGGGTTGTAGTTCTAATCACCCCCAAATCATAAGCTGTATGGGGCAGATGTTGTAATTAAATTCCCACGGGGCCCTGCCCCCTGATGGGGCGGAGCTTCGTGGCACTCGTCCCAGGCATTCATACAGCCTGCTATGGTAACCACGACTTTGATTTTGGTGTGGACAATCTGGAAGCGCCCGGGGGCTTTGGTGCCATGGGTGGGAAAGTGCCATGGGGTGAATTGTTGAGGTGAACGGCGAGATGATGTTTGGAAAATGGGTCACTTTATGCAATAGCAGGGTTTCGTTTATGCACTGTACTCCCATGACAAGAGATGAACTAAGTTTGAGGCAGACGATCGTTCTTGTGGTGATGCAATCCAGGCTCCAATCCCGCAGACATTTGGGATCATTTAATACATAGAGTTGCAGCAACATCGTTGCGACGGACAAAAGCTTCGGCATGTCAAATGAGCGTGTATTGGAGTCCCTAAAGTTCACCAGAATGTGCAAGCTACTTGGAGCTAGGGGAGGGGGACTCAGAGAGATGGTTGCAGGATGATGCAGATTAAAGAGTACTGCAACAACGTTGACCTCCCCAGTGAAAGAGTTTGCGGGATATGAAGATTTGTTGAAGATGCTGCGGAGTATACAGGACCGCAAGTGTGTGTTTGCTTGCTCGCAGTTGGTAGTCTCCAATCTAACCATCATGGATCTATCTTATCTCTAATCCAATCCTTGTCCCACGCGGCCATGGTTCATTGGCCAACAATTCATTTCAAACTCAGTTTGTCCGTGCCTACGGCGCCATTAACGACCCCTGCGTTTTTGTCATTTTTCTGATAGGATGCAAGTTGCTCTTGAAATTGGGGTGGGGGTGTGGGGTGTGTGTTGGTGGGTGTGTTGGGTGGTGGGTGTTTGATGCTTTTCGTGCTTTTTGTATATTTTTTTGTGTTTGTGTGTGGCATTTGTTGTGTGGTTTGTTGTTTTTGTTTTGGTTTGTTTTGGTTGGGGTTGGTTTTTTTTTTGTGTGTTTCTTGTTTTGGTCTTTTTTTTTTGTTTTTGTTATTTATGCTTTTTTATTTTTTTGTTTGTTGGGTGGTTTTTGGTGTTTGGCTGTTTCGTGTGGTCGGGATGGCAATTCCGCAACTGACGTCACGTCACTGGGTTGGGGTGGGGTGGGGATGTTAACGTTCATGTTAACTTGCGTCACATGCACGACTGACGTCACGTCACTGGATTGGGGTGGGGTGGGGATGTTAACGTTCATGTTAACTTGCGTCACATGCACAACTGACGTCACGTCACTGGGAAGGGTGAGTTGAAAAATGAGTTTTGCTGAATGACTGGTGATCAGATGTGACTGAATCTGTCCAACAGAAGGAAAAAAAAATAATTCTTTTCAGACGTGTTGAAAATCGATGAATGTTCCACACGAAACGCACTTTTGGTAGTTGGCCCCAGTGTAACTACGACTTGAAGGTTTTATCACGTTTTTACAAAACCTTGCAAATACCATGATTTGGTGAACGAAGCATCATGAAAAATCCATGAGTTACCCCGGGTCGCTAACCGCGCCGTAGCCTTGTTTGTGCCTAAAGGCGGGCAGCTGGAGATTAGCTTTCCGGGAAAACATCCAGCATCCGAATAGTCTCCCGCATACTGTACATGCTCGGCTGGTGGGTTTGAGGGCATTTTGGTAGGGTGCTAGTAGCCACAGATGTATCCGTACATCCAAAGGATATGATGATATGATAGCTATAGCATGCCATGGCTATACTGAACAAACCTGTGAATGCGCCAGCAATCGCCAGCATGCGTGGTTGATAGTGGATGAGTGAGTCAGTGGGTCAGTCATTCATGAAGTGACGTTGAGCCAAAGATTGAGTGATCGAGATGCAGTATCGCTGGGATTAGTGACTTTACCAGATCTCCACATCCGCTTCACGTAACACATATTACATACATGTATATATTACATATATACATGTATATATTACATATATATATATATTACATATATATATATATATTACACACACATATATATATATTACATACATACATACATACATACATACATACATACATACATACATACATACATACATACATACATACATACATATATATTACATATATATTGCGAATGGAGTGTAGGCTACGGACTATCACGCACTCCTATGTATTTCAACTCCTTATTGTCCACCGCCAAGGGATGCATCGAATTGCACCTTTGGCTCAAGATCACTGCAAGCACCAGAAGGAAAATATAGCCATGCTGAAGCCGCAACTCCTGTGCCGTCGTCACTGAACGCAACTAAACATCAGAACATAATCGGGGAGGTAACCTCCGATTCACAGGTTATCAGCCGTAGGACTCCTACGGAGCCTACGAGCGGGTAGCCGCGGGCCTTACAGATGACTGAACAGGATAGCAGCGATAATGCATTTTCTTTCTCTGGACATGCCGTTGCACCAGCTGCCGGCACGCAGTCAAATTCTTCACAGAGTATCGACACTGGTGGAAGCGATGCCTCAGAATTGAGAACAAGCCTACCCAGGCGACCTCTGGTTGCTCCTAGAGGGAGACAAATTTCGACAATGCAAGCAATTGAAGATAGGGCCAGCACACCTGGAAAGAGAAGATCATCTGCACGACAATTGTCGCCTCCGATGACTCCAAGGACTAAGGCAAAGACTACGTCGTCGAATCCGCCTTCACCGATTCAGGACGCTACCCCATCAGGGACAGGATCTTATCAGCAAGTGAATGCCCCGTCAAGTGGTAGCGACATCTTCACTGCCTATCAGAGTGAATTAGCTGAATACAAGACATCACTGGAAAGGGCCACTGAAGAAGAATCTGTACTTCAGGCAAGATTGAGCGAGACGACAGCATATGCCTATCAACAATTTAATTTCCTGGAAAGCACCACTCATCAAGAAATGATGTCGATGACCGAACAACTCCAGATGCTGAACTTCGAGTTACAGGCTGCACAACAGGAAGATGAAGGTGCGACCTACAGGATCGAAGAGTTGGAAAGGTATCAGACTATGTCGAATGAAGCTGCATCTCATTTGGATTTCAAATATTCACGACTACGTTCGGAATTCGATGAACAAATGGGACAAGCAAACGCAATTATGGTGCATGTGGGCGCTGATGCGAATGCTCACATTAATCAACTCAGACTGGAACTGGAAAACGCAGAGATGAATGCCAAGCAGGAAGCTCTAGCGGTCGGCTATGCTAACGACCAGACATGTGCTTTACAGATCGAGATGCTCGAGGTTGCTAATCAGAACCAGACGATGAAGCACACCATGGCCATGAACGTTAGGCGGCTGGAAACTGAGCTCGATGCTGCTGACATGAAGAGGGACGAGATCATGAAGGAGTTCCGTAGTAACATAAGATCTGAACATGACCGTTATGCAGAATGTGAACATCACTTAGCTTTGGAAGAATCGCAACTTCGATTGCAGGTGATCCACAGTGAGAACTTACAATCTCGACTAGCGATTTCTGAGAACAGAGTATCTGAAGAATCTATAGCTGAATCAGGCGGCATGCGGGACATGAGGTTAATGGGACTACGTTCTGAACTACACATGAAACAAAGTCTTTTAGATCGAATGCAACAGCAACTGACTGAATCGAAGAATCAGTATCATGAACTTTCCTGTCAACAAGCCAGAAGATCATCACCAAGCAGATCACCGCATGGAGGACCTCTCTATGAGATGTACATGCAAGCCGTGCGTGAACGTGACAGCTTGAAGGAATCTAAGGCTGAGGTTGACAAGTTGTACTTGCAGAATAGATCTGAACTCATTGACACTGAGGACCTGCTCAAAGTCTTCCAACGAAACTTTGATGAAACTGGTAAGAAATATCAAGATGCTCTGAACAAAATCGATCACATGAGCAACAATCCGAATGTGACAAGTAACTTGTTCGACAGTTTGCACAATGAAATCAATGACAGGGACACAGCTATTGCTCGCCTTCATACTGAACTTGAAGCTCAAAAGGACTCTCTTGAGCGTGCTCACAGGGATGCAGATAAGTCCATCAAGATGTTGAACGATAGAAGACTCGTGATCAAAGGTGCGACTGACTATTCCATTCCTGAAAGCCATTTGACCGAGATGCATCAATTGGCCAATGAGCGTTACGCTGAGGTAGAAGAGATGTCGAGCACCATTGCTGCCCTGAAGTTGGAAAACCAAGCTCATTCTTCTTCATCAATGAATAGACCGACTACATTACATGGGTACCCCAGTAATGCCATGCCTCGGAATGAATGTGAAGAGAAGTGTGCTAAACTGAAAGCAGAGTTGGACGAGATGAAGCAAGAGAAGAACAATGAAGTTCGAAATCTTCAAGATGAGTTGAAGAAGATGGAAGATCGGAAAGATTACTACAAGAACAATTTCTCTCAAGCTGAAGATCGTGCCAATGATGAAGAGCAGGAATACCGAGCAGAAGCTGAAGCCTTCGAGAAGCTCAGGAACGAGTACGACACCAATGTCAGGGAGTTGGAGAACCTTGAAAGGGATAGATCCAAGTCATCCGTATCTCTAAGAGAAGCCGAAAGATCAGCCTCCAACCCTGGCCTAAGACCACTGAACTTTCATCCTGGAAGGGAAGTGTCGTTCATGAAGTTTGCGTTGCAAGTGGAGATCGAAACTATGAAGATTGGAAAGCGTGGCTAGCTCCGTGTCTTGCAGATCAACCTGACTTGGAGGCGCTGGCCAAAGCTCCTGATGTGAGATTCCAATCCATTGATGCCAAGCTCTCCAATGCCTTGAGGAAAGTCATTGACAATGCTGGGGACAAGTCCATGCAAGTGAAGTATGACATGTCCATGAAGAACCAATTGTATGGGAGAAGTGGGGACTTCATCAAGGGACGAGAACTATTTGCAATGATATTGATTAGCTTCAAGTCACCTGACCACACTGAAGTTCTCTACAATGCCCATCATTTGTATATGTTCAACTACTATGGAGATGACCAACTTGAGGCCTTCTACAACAAGTGGCTTGACATCGTATACAATATGAAACATGATGATCTGCCTTCCAACAATTCCCTGCGTGACACGTTGTTCCGGAAGATTGAACATTCAAAGCTTATGGCCTTCGATATCAACCGATACAAAACCTTTGATGAAGGGCATCCTGAGAAGACCTATGCTTACCTAACTGGTATGATCAAGGGATACATAGCACGAGGGAAGCAAGAACGACTGTTGAAAGATAGGGAACGTGCAGTGAAACTGTCATTGTCCTCTAACAAGACGACACCTGCCTTAGAAATGCAGACAAGCCTGCCGCTCCCGTCAAGACCAAGAAGGAAAATGAAGCGGCTGCATCGTCTACAGGTGATCCTCCCAAACGTCCTAAGGCGAAAGCGAAGAGTGAAGCTGCATCGGTACTTCCTACACCTTCTCCGAAATCCCATGCCGACAAGAACAACAAGAAAGGCAAAGGTGGGAAGGGAAGATCATCTTCACCCGTTGACAAGAAGAAGATTTTCTGTAATTACTTCTTCAATAAAGGAGGATGTAACAAAGGTGACAAATGTCTTTACAGTCATTCTCAGAAGGTCTATGATGCCAAGATGAAAGGTAAGAAAGGCAGAAGCGGAAGTCGAGATTCATCAAGAGGGAAAGGTAGAGGAAGTTCATCTTCAGCTGGACCCAAAAAGAAGGTATGTTGGAATTGGCAAGAGGGTACCTGCAAGTTCGGAAGCAAGTGCAAATTCCTACATGCAGATCGATCGCCTTCAGCATCCTCAGAGAGAACCAGCAAGAAGACAACAAAGAAGAAGGCGACTCCCATTACCATTGATTCCTTCTTTGATAGCGACAATGAAGATTCCATGGATTATACCTCACCGAGGATAGCCAGTGCAAAGAAGTCTTCTGATGATCGCAGGATCTCATTTGATCTGGAACCTGAGGTGCACGAGATCGCCATTGAGGACTACCAGGAGGGACTACCCAAACGTATGTATCGTGACCCCAACAAGCAATATGTTTTCTGGAAAGTCGATGATTTGACCGACGATCAGTCCAAGTCCGACAACACCCTCGGTTCAGTCCGAGCACGGGCCAAGGCTATCATCATGGACAGATGTGGACTCCATCGTTTCGTTGATGAAGTTAGAATCATCATTGGCCCAAGTTCGACATGTTGATCAAACTGGACTATAATCATGATGACTTGACTTTTATTGAAGAGCTTGTTGAACATGAAGCTGGAAAATCCCTCACGAAGTCCAAGAACGTGATGTGCATTTCACTACCAGTGCAGGTTAAAGATCGTAGATTCATCCTGGATTCTGGAAGCGGACATGACTTGATTTCTGCAAGGAAAGCCGAAAGGATGAACTTGAAGCAACGAACCTGTGATCCTATTATGTTCCACACTGCCAATGGTTCAACTGCTACCCAGACGGAAGCAGAGATTGACCTGGGGACATTTGATGTGACCTCTCATGCCTATGTACTGGACGACACTCCGTCCGTGATGTCTCTTGGGAAACGATGCATGGAAGAGGGATACTCCTTTATATGGCCTTCTGGTAAAATGCCTTTCTTGATTACAAAGGATGGTGAGCGCATCGACCTGACAATCCACGATAACATTCCTTATGTTGATCTTGGAACATATGAATGCACTCCTCATGAATGCCATCATGCATCGGAGATCCATGACCTTTTGACACACTCTCAAATTGGAGTCGATGACTTCGACGATACTATTAGCAATATTGGTCAATCCTCACGAAGAGTACATCTCGATGGAGAAAGTGGTCTTGAGACATCGACTGAGGATCACAATTGTTCCCGACATGTCAAGAAGCTCAAGAAGAAGAAGAAGAGAAGAACAATGAACCGGCGGAAACATTCGGCAACTCCTGGAGAAGAGGAAGAAGAACCACCTGAGGGCGGCGAGTACGAACCAGGAACCCCGCTTGGCGATCCTCCTGGGGACGAGACTGACCTTGAAGATGACGGTCATGGTGCTCCTGAAGATGCCGCCGAAGGAGATGAAGATGACATCGAAATCGATGTTGTTGAAGGTGAATCTAGGGTTGCCAAAAGAGGAACACTCAAGAGAGAAGCTAATAGCTTGAATCACAAGTTAACCCACAGATACAAGAATCCATATTGCGACTCATGCATTCGAGCAAAGATGAAGCACTTCAAGACTCGTCGTGGTGCATACAAAAGGGAACTCAAGAAGTTTGGCGACCTCATTACCTTTGATGCGGTGGACACATCCAAAGTCCATGATGACGTGTTGGTCCTCGAGAAGGAAGTGTTGGTTGTCAGAGACTGTTATACAGGAATCATTGGTGCTTATCCATCTGATAGAATGACCAAAGATGATGTAGTTAGAGCAGTGAAACAGTTCATCGGCGCCAAGAAGGTCAGACAGGCCTACTCTGATCATGCTCCTCAATTCATTGAAGCCATGAATGAGATGAAGATACCAATTGATCATTCGTTGCCTGGAAGACCTCAAACCAATTCAATTGCCGAAAGGACGAACCAGTTTATTCTCACAGCTACTTCTACATGCCTTTTGGAAGCTGGATTACCACCTTGTTTCTGGAGAACAGCAATCCTTTGTGTATGTCATCTACTCAACGTGGAACCCAACGATGATGAATTGAGCGCTTGGTGCGAACTCCATGGATCTGAATTTGCTGGCAAACTCATTCCCTATGGTGCTCGTGTGAACTACAAGCCTCCGAAGACCAGAGAAGCGGGACAACTTCACAAGTTTGGGCCTGATTCTATTCCAGGAGTGTTTGCAGGATATCACATTGGTCCAGGGATGCATTGGTCAAGACAATACAAAGTATGGCCTCTGAGTGAATTCGTACATCAAAATCTTGGTGACGATGCTAGCAAACCTGAACACCGTCTTCTCAAACCTCATTTGACTGAAAAGGTCGAGATGGTCACTCCATTGACATTTCCATGTAAGCAGGAATATGAGAGGGTGAACACCACATTGGAAGGAATGAAAGAAAGAGAAATCCTCGATGGCGACCCCTCCAAAATGCCCCATGGAGATGACGAAGAACATGACCAAGATGAAGATGATGATGAGCTTGATGACGGAGACGACGGTGGACCTGGACCAAGTGGTGGAAAAGTCTCAAAGAAGCCTCTTGATGACCCTGAGGATATCTTCGACAAAGACAAAGATCCAGAAGAGATGACCCTCCAGGAATTGATTGACGCCCAACCAGACCATTGGAAGAAGGGCAAAGCTGGAGATGGGAAGGTATACCTCAATGACGATGGTGAGAAGGTCAAGTTGAACGTCAAGGGTTACCCATACAAGATTGGAGATGATGGTAGACGAATGTTCAGGACGTCGTTGCGTCCTAAAGGAACCTATTCTCCTGAAGAATGGCGCAAACTCTCTCAATCTGATCGGAATACCATCCTCAAAGCCGAGAAGAAGAAGTTGGAGAAGAAAGAGGCTGATGACAAAGCCAAAAGATTGGTCGAGGAAAAGAAGAAGAAGGCAACGAAGAAGGAGAAGAAAGATTCAAAGAAAGACAAGGACGAGCCAAAGTCCAAGGACGATGAAGGTGGTGATGAAAGTAAGAAGGATGACTCTCATTCAAAGTCAAAGAAATCCGATGCAGGTGTTGGTGAAGTTGTGAAGAACAAAGTTACCTTACCTATCACATGTACAAGTACGTATCTTGATTTGTACGATATAGTCGATGATGACGATGTACATGGAAGACGATACATTGATTGTCGAAAAGTGAAGAGGAATGCTGATGCTAGTCCATGTTCCGACGCTTCTACTGACGTCCCGGACGACGAGGAATATCTCATTGAATGGGATGAATGGTCGGAGGTCGAGAAAGGACGTGGCCCAAAAGCATCGTGGAGTGGTGAAGTTTGGAGCACATTGTCAGGTGAGATTTCGAGGTTTTCCATGGCTACGCCAGGAGAGTCGACAATGATCAAAAATGGCAGATGTGTTAACGTCAAGAACGTGAAGGACATAACCACTGATGATGATGAATACATTCCATTTCCAACTATGCCGTGTACTTCTGCATCAAATCAAAGTCACCGAACCAAGATACCATCAGGGGGTCTTGGAAGCAAACTTTTCAATGCAATGGTTTCACGACCTGTGGGCAGAGCCGAGATTGAGTCTAATCCAAAGGCCAAAGAGGCAATGCTCAAGGAGTGGAAAGGCCTTCGTGATCAAGAGGTATTTGACTTTACAATGGTTCGTGAATACGACGATGTTGTTGCAGAGGCCAAGAAGAACAAAAGGGAAGTACACATGGCCAGGGTCCATGGCATATGCGTGGAAAAGAATTACCAGCTGTCAGAAGACAATCCTGGACGAAAATTCAAGGGAAGAGGCGTTCTGCTAGGAAATCAGGTGAAGAATCAGCATTGGGAAGCAGCATTTTTCCAAGACTTGGGAAATTCCCCTGCTTCCTTCGAAGCCTCACGATGGGCAGATTTTTATGGATGTCTTCCTGGGCACTCCGTCAAGTTGGCAGATGCGATTCAGGCCTACATCCAGGCGAAGTTGAAGGGACCCTTGTGTTGGGTGGAGTTACCCACTGATGCATGGCCTCCGGAGATACAGTACTGGAAGTTCCGTCGCCCTGTCGTAAGACTCGACAAAGCCCTGTATGGACACCCTGATTCAGGCACGATGTGGGAACAACATTGTGACAAGAAAGTTCAAGAAATTGGTTTTAAGCCCATTGGTGAGGAATGGCCTTCTATGTATTTTCATGATGAGCTCAAATTGCTGCTGGTAATCTATGTGGATGACCTTAAGCTTGCTGGGCCCTCCGAAAATCTGGCCAAAGGTTGGGATATGCTGCGCACTGTTCTGCGCATTGAACCCGAAACCGATCTGGGACTTTACTTAGGATGTGTTTTATCCCAAGGTGAGACCCAATTGCATAACGGTAAGAAAGTCAAGACCATAACTTATAACATGGAAGGATTGTTAAAGTTATCGGTGGAAAAGTATCTTGACATCATTGGCAAGGACACAAAATTGAAAAAGGTATCAACTCCAAGCCTTCCAGAGGAAACGAAAAGCAGCCCGTATCGAGCTCCTTCCGATGGAAAACGCAAAGTTGAGTGTCCTTGGTGTGCACATTCCTTCGATCCAGATATGCCTGTTCTCTCTGAGACTGGCAACTCACGTCCTGCGCAAGACAGTGAGACGCTGAGCCGTGGGAATCTAGCTCCGCATGCAGCTAGTGTGCTGATGAAGCTGCTTTATGCAGCCCGCATTGCGCGGTTTGACCTGTTGAGATCCATCAATGCATTAGCACGTAATGTGACTAAATGGACAAAGGATGATGACGCCCGTCTTCATCACCTAATGTGTTATGTTAATTCCACATTGTCCCTCAAAATGATAGGATGGGTCGGAGACAAGATTGAAGATTTATCGTTAGGACTATTTGCAGATGCGGATTTCGCTGGATGTGCTCAATCCTTGAGGTCAACATCAGGATCGCACTTACAAGTCCAAGGTAAGTTCACAAGATTCCCACTTGCTGGTGGAAGTAAGCGACAAGGGTGTGTTAGTCATTCTACCCCCGAAGCTGAAATTGTGGCTGCAGATACTGCACTTAGGACTCTAGGAATCCCCGCATTAAGTCTGTGGAAAGTCTTAGCCAAAGTTTTTCCTCAACTCCTGTTCCTGACGATAATCAAGGTATGATTGGTGTTGTCAGATCAGGACGGAATCCAACCATGCGTCATTTGGAGCGCACACATGGTATTTCCATTGCCTCCATGCATGAACATTTTCAAAAGGATCATTTTGTATTGATCTACGAAATTACAGCCAAAATGGCAGCCGATATCCATACTAAAGGATTCAAGAATCCCATGGCATGGAAGAAAGCTTGTATGCTAATCAACTTGTTGGAACCTCAGGACTTGCAGAGCAAAGAAGTATTGGACATGTTGCAGCCAAGCACCGATGTCGATATGACTACTCGCCAAGTTTTCCAATCCAAAACTGAGGACATCCCAAACTTCCCATACACGGAAACCCCTATTTTGCCAAAAGAAGTGTATAGGAAGGGTTTGACTAGTAAAGAGAAGCTACAATACTTGCCAGGTATGGATCCCATTTTTGTCGTCAAGCAACCGGTGTTTTATCGTCCTAAGCCACCCGGCCTGATTGTGCCGCCAGATGTATTGAGATCCACATGGGTTCTTCTCAATGGTGCCTGGACGAAGGTCGAACACCGTGCATCTCCACCAGAGCAGGCTATCAGATTTGATAAGTGGGTTGAACGAGCGTGTTTTCAGTATCATTCGCCTAACAAGCAGCCGTTGATCCCGGACACTGTTTCACAATCCGTTTCAACGACCTCAACCCACCGGGTGATGTTGTCAAAGCACGTGCATGCCCCGCCTGCCCACTCGAGATCACTACGTGACTCGTGTGCGTCAACACAACAAGACCGTGTACAGCATCTGACCGATTCACCGATGCTGATGTTCTCGGTTGATGCCTTGTTTTTAGATGCACAGACATCACCGTCTCAACACCCGAAATCCATTCACCAGTGCCTTCAGCCAGCCACACGTGTGATCAATACGCTTATGCGCCTTGTTCATGGGGGGAGTGAGGGTGAAGGATATAGTGAAGGTGAAGGAAAGGGGCACCCACAGTCCACTTCAACACCTGGCCTATGTCATACGCATCCGGAATTGGACATCAATGATAACATTCCGTTTGTAAAATCCACCCGAAAATCCCAAGTGTTAGGTAAGAAAAATGAAGACCATTGGCAATGGGATGGGAAAGAGACATTGATCCGAATTCACAAAACGCCAAGAAGGCAAAACTTTGTACCACAGGATTGCGAAGACTGTCCTTGTGACCCTAGGATCATATGTGATGAGAGGGAAACTGAACAAAAGTTCAAAACCAATACTCGAGTGATCAAAGACATATGGAGATTCAAGGGCGACAATCATGAATCAACGAACAAGTTGAATGAATTTTGGACTGGAAAATCGACATTCAAGGTGCTCGCCAATGCTGAAGTGATCGATGGAGGTAAGAACTGTAAAGTGAGTCAGGGAGTAATCACGCTATGCACCAATTGCAATGATGTGAAAACTATTCCCATCACTGATGTTTTTGTCCCCTATCAATATCACATTGAAGTAGGCAAACATGAGGTTGACCATCCTACAGTGTCGGTAATCCTTTGGAGAGAAAAGAAAAACAGAACTTTGGAATTTCAATTTTCCAAATCACCTTGTGACATGATGACGTCAAAGTATGCGAAGTTTTCCCTTGCAATCAATTTGATCGAAGTTCCTCAAGCAGTCCCATGCTTCGTCTTGTTATGTTCGGAAGAGAGAAACTGGTTTACGTTCTTGCAGAACAAAATGAAAGACGAAATGAAGTTTCATGTCGTGCCAATCACTGAAGATGACGACATGCTCTCTCCGTACGGAATCAGTAAAGCAAGGCGATGCCTTCGGACCAAACTTGATTCAGTGTTCTTTGCAGGTCCATGTACAGGCGGTTCACCATGGAACCGAATCAACCGATGGGTGAGCGAAGCAACAACACAACTCATCGAAGCAAAGAAGCAGATCTTCTGGGCGATGTGGGAAGTGTTTGCAGCAGTGCTAAGTGAACTTATCAACATGGGATCACCAGCCTTGCTTGAGTTGCCTAGAGGTTGTGACTACTGGAAGGACCGTAGAATGACAGAACTTGTAGAAGGAACCGTATCTCATGAGCACAAATTTGATGGATGCATGTATGGCTTGAAATCACAATTCCAAGAGACTCCCAAACCAATCAAGAAACCTTGGAAGATTGTTACATGGGGGGTGTCTTTTCCGAAGCTTCATAGAAGATGTGATCGCCGTCATGACCATGCAGAGTGTGCCGGTAGGGAAACTCGCATTACTCAAGTTTACACTAAATGGATAGCCAAGATAATCATGAATGGAATCAATGATCATGTAATCAGGAATAGTCAATTTGTGAACGTCAGGGTGATGAAACGTTGGAAGCCGCTTGCATGTGATGAACAACTGAAAGCTGAAATGTCTCGTGATTCCGAGAATGTCCGCAGTCACCCAATCAAGTCGGTGGCAACATCCGTTTGTGCTACTCGAGAGCTCGACGCTATTGACCACTCGTTCGAGCGATCGCTACTGCACTGGTGCTTTTCGAGATTGACATCAACTTCGGTTCTTTCATCGTGGCACTTTTCATTTCCGTGTCTACTGCTTTCTGAATTCGACTCCGACTGGTTGTTACGAGACCTACGGTTCGTACAACTATTTTCGCTGTTCGAACAGTTGTCACGAGACCTACGGTCCGTGCGACTTTATTCTGTACAAAGCGGGATGGCCGAAACACAGGATCTGAACTCAGTAGGACAATTTGCCGGAAGCCGAATCACCGTTGCATTACGGGTGCTGAAGGGATTGTCCGAAGGATCCATTGCAGCCAAGACTCCATCACCGTTCCGTGACACCCGAGGTTCGAATTTTCGACTGATCTCAGATGAGGACACAGCCAACCAGTGGATTAGGTTTGGTATGCCGCCTGCAGTTGTCTACTCAGCATACTTTGCAAACTCCAGACACACCAGTGAAGCCACTGCACAAGCTCTGGAGGTAGCCTACAAGTTGTTGCAGAGAGCGCAGGACATCGAGAAGGGGTGTTCAGGATGGGAGTTTTTATCAAAGGGATCGAGATTCGTGAAAGTCTTTGCAAGCAGATGCCCATTCGAAGATGCGACTGTGGGACGCTTCATGGACAAGGAGATCTATGACAGACTTGATGAGCTCTGGATCGTATTGACCAAAGGACATTTTCCCGAACCTTTTGATGATCAAGCCACTGCAGCCGAAACTGAGGCGAAGATCCGAAGCATGAAGCAAATCTATCGAGGAACACCATCATTCAACACAGATCCGAGTGCCACATCATGGTTAGCTGTGACAAGGACAGCCGAGTACTTCAAAGTCATGGACGAGTTGACCAAGGTAAATCCGAAGTCTCCATCTGACAATGACAGCTATCGAAAAGCAATGAAGCACATGATTGAAGTCCAGATGAGGCACCTAGGACATGCACTGAGGTATCACAATGAGCAGAACCCATCAGATCAGATCATCTTGCAGGATGTGATGAGGGATGTAATTGCTTTTGAAACCAATCAGCCGAAAGGGAGGAGTGCAGCCCAGAACCATTTCTTGTGTTTGTTAGCCCTCGGCACGACCCTTGAGAGACACAAGACCAGCGCCCGAGGAGATGGAAATTTGGCGAGAGTAGCAGAATTGTCCGAACTACAGTTCTCGATCCTCAAGGCCTTTGACATTCCTTTGGGAATCCTGATCGGGCATGGATACAACGTCTCAATTGCCGATGAAGGGGCCAGATATACCGAGAAAGAGAAACGTCATGCTTGCCATAGTTCCCTCAAAGATTTTACAACATCATTGACCGATACTCAAGCTGGAACAGGTGGCAACATGCACAATTTCGATGACTGGGATATCCCCCTGAACTTCAAAGATGGACGAAGACCCGACGAAGTTGACTTCTGGAACAATGAGGAGCCTTCATGGGTGAATGATGACACATCAACTGGACCCAGTGCCCAGAGTACATCCGCTCCTACGGAGGGATCACAGCCAAAGGCATCACAACAATCATCAAGTTCAAGCGTACAACCGAAGAAGATGCCACGATCATCGACTGGCGGAGCCTCGTCTTCGTCGACCCATGCAGCTTTCCGATCTGGACCCGGAGCAACATCTCAAGGTCATGCTGAACCAGAAAGAGATAAAGATTGGATTCCAACTGAAGACTGGATGAAGAGAAGGAAACCTTCAACCGTGGAAGTGCGACTCCATGCTGCCGAGGACTATGCTCGTGAGGAACAGCGAATTGCATTCCTACGTTCTGGCAAGGATTTTGTACTTTCAATCGTAGAAGGCCCTCACACCACTCACAAGTATGGATCCAACTTGATCTGGAAACAGTATTTGAGAAGATTGACATTTCATGCTGCCTTGTCATTCAACATGCTGACAGAAGGTCAACTTGATTCCCACATGATTAATGAGAATGGCTACGAATGGCTTAAGCTCTACCACTACATCATCACGACCACAGAGTTTGTCAGGTGCAAGGGATATCCAGTGACGGAGGTCCTAGCCATGTTGACATTGGGCATTGAAGAGACCGTGGAGGGCGAGATTCGAGCCAAGCTCAAGAAATTGGGAAACAAGATTGGACAGTTCATCATCGGGGAGCCTTGGTTAGACAAATGGGATGAATTGGGAGGACAAGTGAGAAACAACAAAGCTCTCATCTTGACGGATTTGACTTACCAAACGAGATCTAGTTCGAGAATCGTCAATGACATCGAGGCTGGACTTGACAACATGGGTCTTTCATCCATCAAGGTGTACCAACTTCCCTATGAATCTCTGGAGAAACCTGAGGATTTCTTGAAACTGGCAGCGAATGCATTGACATTCCTACGATCCAACGCAAATGCATTTTCAAGTGCCACTGTGCACATTTGGATCTCTTTTGCAGCACTTTTCAGAGGACAAACTCGCATACTGATGCCAAATGCAGACTTCGTCACCAAATTGGCGGAGATCATCACTGAGATCAGCCAAGCAGCTCATCTTCCAATTTTCGTCAACATTCTGAGGGATGCCCGGTTTCTTGGGTCACAATCTTCAATTGTATCCATGGCCGAGGAACTTGCAAGAATCTTGAAGGAAAAGGGCATTATTCACTCCACCAATGAAAGATTCTGGAAACAGATATATGCTTGTGGACGTGAACCTTTTTATTGGAAAGAAGGTGAAGGCAAGGAAGTCATTTGGGCTATGCTCGAAAAGTCATTGATGCGACAGAAAGTCTTCTTACATTGTGCAATGGATCATGATACAGTCCATGACCTGAATGAAGAATGTGTCCATGTGAAGAACACCGGATTTGACATTGAAACCATCAAACGATGCACAGAACATCCGCGAGTCATTCCCAGCATCCGTGCTGGAGAAGTCACAGATGCTCAAGCTGGATCAGCAAACATCATTGGAGGAATGAAACACATGAAGGATGCGGTCCAGAGGAGAGCATGGTCAGACATCCGACGAGGAGTATTCACCCCGGAGCCCCTGACAGATGTGGATGAGCATTGGGTCGAAGTAACCGAAGATTCCGAATTGATGTGCGATGTGTGCAAAGGATTTCACAAGAATGATTCGAGATTGAATACCTGCACTGAGAACCGCACAAGATGCCTGAATTGCGCAAGCAACTGGACAAGAGCGGCGATCTACGGTACTGATGACATTGGGATGGATGAATTTTCACAGGATGCAAGAGTAGCTGCAAGATTGCTCAACATCTACAATGAGTGCGTTGACTGGAGAGAGATGGAAGCCGAGAAGGACCTCCGTGGATTCCTGGTCACTGCGACACTTGCAATGCTTTCAGGATACAGGACTACAAGCGATGTGCTCAAGCAGGTATCACATCGAGGTGCCATCCGAATGCCTGCATACATGGTGAAAGGGAAATGCAGACGAGACCTGTTACCCCAGTTCACTGTACAACGTGAAACTCGAACAGAGGATTGCGGAGGCGGAATGCACCGAATGCGATGGTTTTACAGACTGCTTTGGGATGGTGGAAACGTCGCTTATCATGACTACATGAAGACCGTGCTGACCAAGGAGGAGATCGAATCAATGATCAATCCAACAGCAACAACTGAGTATGTCGGCGACATTTTCGAATTCTGGCTTGGAATGCTTGATCTGGGTATTCAATTCCCTACTATGTTCGCTGGATGGGGGGCAAACCTTGACAGTTGCCTCGCAGGACTGGAAGAGTCGTTTTGGCTATTCAGCAGTTCATGTCGACCTACCGACACCATCAACACAAAGCGAAACCGATCCAGGAAAGCATACATCCCGCCGGTCGAGAATGACATGGTGATTACAATCTTGAAAGAAGCAGGAATTTTTGACCTACTCATGCAGAAGAAGATCACCAGAATGCCGGTGCTCCCAGAAGCCAACTACGATGACCACCCTGAAATGATTGAGGTCTCATCAAGCGATGAAGAGGTGGATGAAGTTGATGAACCTGATGAGGAGACCACGACGCCTACGGCGCGGGGCCCTCGAGCAGAACAAACTTCAGGAGAAACCGATGCCGGAGCTGGTGACATCGAGATTGAGGAGGAGGAAGATGGCATGGGGGGACAACCTTCAGAAGCGAAGAAGCGCCGAACCGAGGTGCGTGACATCCGTGATCGTTTTGAGAAGCTGATTTCAGATGCATTGGATGTTCAATATTGTTTCATTTGTGGTGGAAGACATGGCATTGACGAATGTACTACACCAGATGATGAGAACATGAAGGACACCATATGGCGCATGAGGCTGATCATGGATCAGAAGTCCAAATCCCCATCATCATCCGAAAGATCCAAAGCTGCAACCAGAGGCAGAAAAGACAAGCTCCCAAAGAACGTCATGCCACGAGGAAAGCGTTGGGGAAGAACCAGATTCACTGAGAAAGAGGAAGTGACCAAGTGCTTCTACAGTCAGTCAGCCTTTATGTACGACATTGGTGATCGTGAAGAAGGAGGACAATACTTAGTGAATGGTATCGAAGTCAACCCAATTAGCCGAGGTGTGAAGAATCGTCATGAGCTTGACTTGCTGATTGAGCGTGCGGCTGAGGAATCTCCACTGTTTTGCCGACCATTGAAGAGCTGAACGCTTGGAACCCCCTTGATCATGATGCTTATGTAAAATGGCTTACTGAAGAAAGAAAACAACATGGAAACAACTGGAATTTCAAGTACATCCAACCATTCACACATGGCCACAACATCGGTAAACTTCAACTTGCCCGCATCAACGGAGAAGAATATCTTGGAATGGGCTGGTGCAAAGTGCATCGATATGGCGAGAATGAGTGGATGGGCAACAAGTGGGAAAATCCGCCATGGATAGTCGAATTGTCAAAAAGGTTCAATGCAGCGCTACGCCACTCCGTGGGTTGCGTCAGAGACAATCGAAATCACCGTGGACTACCATGCGACGAGGCAGGTTGGGTCAATGTTGAGTCGATCTTGAAGTACGATGCCATTTGGAAAGACCAACATACTTTGGCTGGAACGGCCTACGTCAACTACCCGATACTTGTTGAGAGATGGAACAACTTCCAGAGAGTGATCTTCACTGAGTACAAGCAAACGAAGAGAATCCGAGCACAAGTGCTAGGACTCAAGGTCACGAAAGGTGAGTTGGAACACATCATGAACAACTTCAATGATGGATTGACCTCTAGACTTGATCGACAAACACTGAGGATGGAGATCGGCACAGCAGATCGAGAGATTTGGCTTTGGCCGGTGGCAATCCGAGCCCCTATGGCGCATTCAAGAGTTCAAGGCGGTGTGCACATTGAAGACAAGAAGACTTCATATCAGATGAACCCTGGAGTAGGATACACTCTTGGAGGAGGATTTCATTGCACCACATTTGACAACATCGCTCAAATCTTCAGAGAAGGACTACGTCCAGGAGGAGGAGGCGACCGCATCAATACGTTCTTCGTGCCGTTCGCGCCGTGGGATGTGAGAAGTCAAATGGTGCTGAGATTCAGGAAGATTGATCAAACTGATCTTGTCTACATCTACATCACGTATGATTCCATCGCCAAGTTCTCCCCTCGATTATCAGCAGACGGACACATTTTGGTCCAAGAAACAATTCCATTCGAATCATTCGACGCGGTTTGGTATTACGACTGGAGAGAAAAGGACTATTACCGTCTCATGATCACGAAGGGAAGAGATCAACTTGTTCTTTCTGTGCAAGGCGCGAAGAGGGTGGCCACCATTGAACGATTTGACAAGCTCATTGGAAACATTGTGCCTGAAGAATCATCACCCGATCTAGACGAACTTCGAAAACTTGTCGATATCAGGACCGGTCACTTCAGTCATACTCACAGATTGTTCCCTGGACATCCGGATTGGAATGATGCAATTTCATTATTGGCAGTCACTCATCATCCTAGCAAAGAGGACCATCGACTATGCCCCGCATGTCTGATGGAGACCCCCGCGCCATTATCGATTTGTGTGATGTGCAAAGGATTTTTGGTGAGTCATGGATGGAGGAAACGAATCAAGATCACCGTGGCTACAGTACCAAAGGCCGAATCACATCATCGAGAAGAAGATCTCAAAGACCATGTCAAGAAAGCATGGGAGGAGGTGAAGATCGATTTGACAGGTGATGATGATGACGACGAGGTGATGCCAGATGATGATGATGTCACCATGAAGAGTCCAGAACAAGAGACTCAACCAGAAGAAGGAGATGATGATCAAGCCTCGAAGAAGGGCGACATCAATGATGAGAAAAGAGACTTCAGAGAAGAAGATGAGGTCGACAAATTTCTCAATCAAGAGGGAAAACCGACCGATGAGAATGATGATGAAGAGAAAGCGGTCGATGAAATCAACATTGAAGAGTACGAGGCTGGAGAAGCTCGTGATGCAGTGATTGAGTACCCCAAGTGGATGCAACGGATTGAGTTTGGATCAAAGGTCCTGCCGATCGAACCTTGCACAATTGGAGATGCTCAGCCAGAATTCATCAAGATCCTCCTGTTGCAGATTGGATTACATATCGTCAGGATCTACAGACTATTCCAACGGAACTTCTGTGGAGACATCGAGACGGCATGGAAACATTTTCAACAGAACCAGAAATTCAGGATGGACCTGGACTCAAGGACACCTTACCTGGGCGAGGATGAAAATGGTGAACTCATTGAACCAACTGCACAACAGATGAAAGAGCTCTACAAAGAGATCGGCCGACCAAATCAAAAGGACGACATCGGAGAAGAGGGATTCGTCAATGCATACTATGGGGCAGTGGTACTCAAAAGACTTCTCATATATACCCTTGAATGTGGCTACACGTATGATGACTTGCAAAACATATTCTTTGATGAGGAGATGGAGAAGCTGTCGAAACGTGACACCACAATGGATGAGATGAGAAAGACCACAGCGGCCCGCGACGCCCTTGACCGACAAGACGTCATGGTCAGAAGAATCATTGCAGGTGCATATAGGGTAAATGCTGTTTATTTCTTCAGGAACGTTGACTTTCAGGACACAATCACACTGAATCCAGTTGACATTGTGTGTGCTCTTCGTCCACCACTTCGAAGAATATCACTTTTACACCTGATCCTTCAGAATGGCCGACAATTGCCGCGACCTCTACTCCAAAAGCTATATGATGCGATCGATGACTACAATCACATCAAGCAACGGGAAGATCAACGACCAAGGTGGGGCATCCACTTGTCTGAAGCTCACATACTTGCGATTGCTGATACCCCGACTCCTGCTGATCGTGAACGTACCAATCCAGCCGCTGGCAAATCGAAAGCAGCCCCGAAAGCTGCACCAGCACTGGGAAGAGTGTCGAAAGCGAAAGCATCATCGTCAGCGACATGGAGAACAGTTGAAACCGCTCCTCAGCCAAAACAAGCTCCAGTGACCCCGCCAAAGAAGGGTGGAAAGGACCAAGGGAAAGGTGGAAGATCTTATTCACACCGTGGCGGAGACTGGAACCATCAGGGATACTATGGATGGGGAAATAGATGATTAAGCGATCTGACCTCTGCATAGGTCCCGATTGAACCTGGCGATGCGAGGATGCAATCATTGCTCGAGATTTACCTCTACTTCATTTTGAATGATTTCTGAGAGGACTCTGAGCCGGCTAATTTAGAACCACACATTTTTTTTGAACATCATTGCATGAAACGCTGAGTTTCTACAGCGGTCTACGTCTCAACCGACGAAGGGACGGGAAGGTAAACTTCTAGTTCCATAGTCAACTTTGTGTTTTGATTTTTTTTAATTCACATGCTTGAGTGGGATTCCATGATGGCTACGCCACATTGGATGAACCTCAACGCTAGACACCGACTACGTCGTGTCTACATGCACGTGAACAGAACCTTTATCTTTTGGTAGAGATTGTAGCAAGCCGCCATGTAGATGTGAAGTTCTGAACGGACTTTAACTCTCCATAATTAAATAAATGAACAGCTGCAGATCTAGTGGAACAATTTAAAGGACACTCCTTTGCGCGTGGCCGACGAAGTTGGCCATGCGTGGGGGGTGCGAATGGAGTGTAGGCTACGGACTATCACGCACTCCTATGTATTCCAACTCCTTATTGTCCACCGCCAAGGGATGCATCGAATTGCACCTTTGGCTCAAGATCACTGCAAGCACCAGAAGGAAAATATAGCCATGCTGAAGCCGCAACTCCTGTGCCGTCGTCACTGAACGCAACTAAACATCAGAACATAATCGGGGAGGTAACCTCCGATTCACATATATATATTACATATATATATATATTACATATATATATATACGTAGTATAGATAGATACGTATAGCATTTTGCGAACTTCCTCTCCTTTCTTGCTAAAGAACGCTGTGTCTTTGGAAGGTTTATCAGTCTCTGAGTTTCTGCTTAGTATTAGTGACTGACTCATCAGGCATCAGCAGTCTAGCTGCTGGCTCAGCTACCCTTTGTACTAGCTACTGATCCAGCGCGGCTGTGCAGGAACCTAGGCTATTCCTCAATTCACAAAGACATCTTTTAGATCTTTTGGGTACTTCGGTTTATATTCTTTATACATCCCACCTCATGTATATATCTACATATAACTCACTTCTCCTAGGTTTTTCCCTGGGCTCAGGTTCATCACTTCAGGTCGCTGCTGCCGAGGAAGCACCTGTAACTTTGCACACTCGCCGGATCAACTCAAGCCAATGCCGGATCTGGTGGGCACAAGGCAGCTACATTTGCTGTGGATTTTGCAGAAATTATTGTATATACATATAATACATGTAATTACGTACATATAATCTTTACATATATGATGTGCCATGATATGAAATGATCTATATATATATATAAGTAAATAGAATATATCTACGATATCAAAAACATCCACATGAGTTGCCGATGAAGGTTTTGGATCAGGATCAGATGCTTTCCAGCTGAGCACCAGGCTTTGTGCACAGTTCTCTGCCACCGGCCGGTGTAGTTGCTAAGCTGCAATTCGTTCCAACCCTTTGACGAACGCCTTTGGATTCCTGTTACTTTCTTTAGATATATGATATACACCTTGGCGTACCTTAGTCCTTTTACACTTCAGAACGTATTTGGCCACTAGACGACAGTGGCCGTGATTTTTCGGCAGCGCTTCAGCGTTTTTTATTTGGCACCTTAAACAGCTGTGTCTGTGCCGCCATTGCAGTCGTTTTGGACACGTGGTGACACCATGGTGACACCATAGTGACCAGAATCGCTTAGCGTGGCGCTAAGGATATGGCAAAGTGTGCAAATTTGCTCATGGCTTAGGAGAGTTGAAAGAAGTCCCCGTGGACAGTGTCAACAGGCGGTTAAGAAAGATGCTGAGTTCGATGGCTGTTGAATGGCTGGATGTTTCAAGGATCAGATTCGTGACATTTAAGCGCGAAATCCACGTTTTTTCAAGTCCAAGGACAAGATGTTTTTCATACTTGCCGTATATTTCCCTGAAACCAATCCCGGGAGGGTGTCTGAAGCTGCAGAGTGGTATGAAATGGTGTTCAACACTTACAGAAACCATGGAGGCCGTAGTTTAGTTGCTCCAACCTACGCGGGTTTTCAGCTGGACAGGTCGGATGCGGAGACAGCATCAGTCGTCAGCAGGTGACCGGATTGGAGAGGTGATGGCCAAGCTTACCACAAGTGTGTAATAATTAATTGATCAATAATGTGCAATAATATCACGGGATTCAAGTTCCGAACTTGAGAAGGATTCTCCAAAACCCATGGCAGTGGTGGAGGGCCACACCAAAGTTCCGAACTTGAAGTCTGTGTTTTTTTTTGAGATGGATATTGTATGTAATTATTGTCCGTGGCAGGGTCGCACCAAAACGCGCCACAGGTTCACCGAGCCACCTATTCTCAGAAATTATGTCGAACCACCACGGCACATGACGATCAGTGAGCCTGGTGAGCCTCTCTTTGGCCATAGTGCCGTGGAAAAATGCGGGGTTCTGGGAGCTGACGGCGGAAACTAGTGCAAACTTGGACCCACTCTCAAACCCTGACACACTATTCATTGCCACTCTATTTGATTTGGTAGCCCTTATCAATAAACTGGGGGCTGATTAATCTTGGGTTTTCACAGCAGTCACAATGGTCGACTGAGCTTGCAGGCTTTCCATGTGCTGGTGAGTTTTTTTTTGTTTCGGAACATGGCAGTTTTGTGAGAGAAAACCAAGGTGCGATCGCAAGCCAACTCAGAATCGAAAGGTGGGCGTGTTGGAGGTTTTTTGAGCGGAGGAAAGCATGGTTACTTCATACTACAGGGTCCCCCGAATAAGATCAGAAAGTGATGTTAAGTGCATTCCTGCCCCAGTTTGACAGTCCTTTTTGGGAACAATCGTCCCTATTGTGATTTGCTGTGGCGGCCCCGTGGTGAAATCCTGCACCATCAAGCTTGATGCGTGAGGCTACATGGTGCTGAAAAAGACGCAGCTACGAATCTTCCTGTCAATTAGGGCCTTGAATCTGAAACCATTGCTGGTCTCCGTGTTTTCCTTTGGATTCTGAGGAAGCAACCCCTTTGACCCTTTGATAGCTTTTCGCACTGTGACAGAACATCCAGTCTACATCATATCTGCGTGGTTCTGATTGTTATGAGAAAACAGGGCCAGGTGCACGTTGCATTTTGGTGCTCTCTATTTGTCTTTTTGAAAATAGTCTGCCTCATTCCATCCACTGGTTGATCATCATTTTTCCCAATGAACATGGCTGAACATTGAGGGCTAGTCCATGTTAATCCGGCATTTTCAAACCTGGCACGGTGCCTGTTGGATCTGAGGATGGCAATAGACAACCTGCGAAACACCTTCTGGTTGACGGAGGGAGCTATCGACTCAATGCTCATGGACACTGCTGCCAATAGCAGCGAGGCATACGGTTGACGATGAGACAGGGCACAAGGGCACAGATAGTTCCAAGAATGGATTTCGCTTTGCGTGGTGGTGGGTTGTATTGGGTTGTACTTTTTAAGTGCTGGAAGCATTAATTAACTGTGAAGCTTCCCTTTCAAGTTGAGCTGGGCATTGCTCCTCGGCTGCGATGCTGGCCCGCTTCAGGATTCTTCGCAGCAGATGATACAGAGCACGCTGAGCCAACCATCAAAGCGTTGCTTGGAACGATGTCACCAGCTTTCTTCGCCCAATCTTGGCTACTTGGGGGTGCAGTTCCCGTTAGTGGATATGATGTAATCATTATATTGCTCACCATGTTTACAGGGGCCCCATATCTCACAGTATGGGGCTTGCAATCCCATGGTCATATCAATCTTTCCCTAACAGCGTTAGCAAAAGGGTTCTCAGCCCAGACAAGGTTCCAGCGCAGGTTCCGGGAGAGGTTCCGGTGTGGTGGTTCCGGAGGTTGCAGTGAGGCTTCAGGCATTCCGGTTGTGGAGATTTTGGTGCAGGTTCCGGGGTGGTTGCGGGTGGTTGCGGAAGTTTGCGGAAGTTCTGGTGTGGGTTCGGGATGATTCCGTTATATGGTTCTGGTGGTTCGGGCGCGGTGGTTCCGGAGGTTCTGGTATGGTGGTTTTGAGTCACCGTTTGCAAATGGCAGCTATGAAGTTGCGCACGTCGCCAGGTTGAAACAACACACTTCGTAATGCAGTAACTGGATTATGCAAAAAAATGCGCAATATACATGGTGCATGGTGTACTGTATCAACTAATAAACCTAATATGAATATTTTACTGTACAATACTGTACATGATATACAATGATGGTAAAACATAAAGATAATGATACTTGTAATAGTATTATAAAAGAACATCTATGAACACATATTAGTAGTATGATGCAGTACTTGTAGTACAATTACTTGGAATAATTACATTTTTTCCCCAACAGCAGAATGCTTTGGGGTCTTCAGCCATAGTAAAGGTTTCGGAGCAGACCGGAGCAGCTCCAAAACCCATTCCCCCAAGGTTCCCAGGTTCCAAGTAAAGGTTCCCAAGTAAAGGTTCCCAGGTTCCCAAGTAAAGGTTCCCAGGTTCCCAAGTAAAGGTTCCCAGGTTCCCAAGTAAAGGTTCCCAGGTTCCCAAGTAAAGGTTCCCAGGTTCCCAAGTAAAGGTTCCCAAGGTTCCCAAGGCTCCCTCAAGGTTCCCAAGGTTCCCAAGGTTCCTCAAGGTTCCCTCAAGGTTCCCAAAAGGTTCCCAAAAGGTTCCCTCAAGGTTCCTTCAAGGTTCCCTGCAAGGTTCCCAAGTTTTCCAAGTAAAGGTTGTCAAGGTTCCCAAGATTATTATGTAAAGGTTCCCAAGTAAACGTGGTCCAGGTTCCCAAGGTGACATTGTAAAGGTTTCTATAAGATTCCCAAGGTTAGATTGTCAAGGTTCCTGCAAGGTTCCCAAAACTTACCCTCAAGGTTCCTTCAAGGTTTCTTCAAGGTTCCCTGAAGGTTCCCAAGTTTTCCAAGGTTCCCAAGGTTTCCTCAAGCTTTCCAAGGTTGCATTGTAAAGGTTCCCTCAAGGTTCCCAAGGTTACATTGTAAAGGTTCTCAAGGGTTCTAAGGTTATATAGTCAAGGTTTCCTCAAGCTTTCCGAGGTTGCATTGTAAAGGTTCCCTCAAGATTCCCAAGTTTCCCAAGTAAAGGTTGTCAAGGTTCCCAAGGTTGTATTGTAAAGGTTCCCTCAAGGTTCCCAAGTTTTCCACGTAAATGTTCTCAAGGTCCCCAAGGTTATTATGTAAAGGTTCCCAAGTAGTAATATTCGTCGTAATATATGAATTTCTTTAAGAAATTTGAATGCGGCTACACGCGCGGAACCCGCGCAGAACAACACGCGCGGAACCCGCGCAAAACGCAGACGCGCATAACGCGCATAACGCGCGGAAACCGCGCGAAACGTAGACGGGCGGAACCCGCGCGTACTATTAATACTTCTAGTAGTAGTAGTAGTAGTAGTAGTAGTAGTCGTAGTAGTAGTAGTACTAGTACTAGTACTAGTAGTAGTAGTAGTAGTAGTAGTAGTCGTAGTCGTAGTAGTCGTAGTAGTCGTAGTAGTAGTAGTAGTGGTGGTGGTGGTGGTAGTAGTAGTAGTAGTAGTGGTAGTGGTGGTAGTAGTAGTAGTAGTGGTAGTAGTGGTAGTAGTGGTAGTAGTGGTAGTAGTGGTAGTAGTGGTGGTGGTGGTGGTAGTAGTAGTTGTAGTAGTAGTAGTAGTAGTAGTAACAATAATATCGTACTCATCACCCATATCGGCCTGCCAGACAAAACCGACACATGCCAAACGTTTGGTTGCTCTGTTGGGCGGAGGCGAACAGAGCAACTCGGAGTCGAACAAAGCAACTAGCACCCGAAAACCACTCTTTTCCAAGCTATTTGCTCTATGAAACGATTGGTTGCTCTGTTTGACGCAGGCGAACAGAGCAACTAAGTCCCCACCTGTCAGGTGAGATTTGTTAGATCATATGTTATCTCTTCTCTTCCTCCTTCTTCCACCGGACCTCAACTTCTAAAGAGATCGGTCAAGATGGGGATCGCACGAATCATTGTTGTTTCTGGAAGATTTGGAGCATAAAGTTGCATGCTCCCACTGTAATTTCCCAACGTTCACGGCGCGCACTGGAAGGAGAAGCTGGCAGCAATGTTCCAATCAGAAGGGTGGCTTGGCGCGATGAAGGTCGTGCGGCAGGGTGACAGCGACACCTTCACCTATGTGTCTGGGCACACCAGGACGTGCAGCTTGTATTGCTATCTTCGTATGGCTTTCGACTTGCAGCTGGAGCTTCCGAAGTGGATGCGGTCTATGGCCCAGTCTGTGCCTGTCATGGTCGTGAAGGAGCCGGTGTCAGTTGCAGATCGGCAGAAAAAGATTGGAAATACAAAAACAGATGTGAATACAAAACGCAAAAAAACATTTGAAAAAAAACAAGGCAATATTTTTCGAACGCTGATTCATTGCTACTGGTGCAAAATCCGCCTTCTTGCTCTTTTAAACGCTTTTATACTGGAGAAAACAAACCTAGAAGAACACAATTTTCAAACCTTACGCAAAGCGCACCGGGTCTTCAAAAGGACGTAAGTAAAGAACAATAATACACAAAATATCAACAAACTTTAAGCCTGTTGTTTAGATGTCAGAATGTATGCGAGATGGAATGCCAGAACACAATTCAAATAAAATCACATGGAACACTTTATGAACACTTCAAGCAAACGCATTTGAAAAACCAGCGACAAAAGCGAAGTGCCATTAAAAAAAAGCGGTATAGCATGAAAACATGAGGTAAAAAATCACGTAAGTGTAGTTGCACCTGAGTGCCATGCGTACAAGAGACATGTACCTGGTGACAATGTACATATCATTATCCATGCCAAGACATGCAGAATTTATTTTCCATCATCGATTACCTGTGTCTTCATGTATTTTTTTTTTTAAAGAACATATTTCAAAAATACAGCCGTGTAGACGAGCGAGAAATGTACAACTCATACCAAAACTATTTACATCTATAAGGTCTGATCTAAAGAAAGTCCAGAGACGAAACAGATTTGTATAGTTTTTCAAACCTTGATTTATACCTAGAATGGACAGGTGGATTCTGGAATCCGGGACCCGGATCCCGGGACCCAGATGCAGGAATCTAAATCCGCGATTTTTTTTTATCCAGAAATAAACATATATAGCTAAATTCAAGACATGAAAACGTAGAATCTGACAAATATCTAATCGTGGTTTTTTTTATTGAACACGGTCATTGCTAGTAGTGAACAATCTATCTTATTGCTTTGTTGAACACGATCTGTACGAACCAAGAAGAACACAATTTTCGGACCTTACGCAAATCGCGCCGAATATACAGAGACGCTTTTATACAGGGACGCTTTTACACACAGACGCTTTTACACACAGACACTTTTACACACAGACGCTTTCACACAGAGACGCTTTTACACGCACAAAAACTTTTACACACAGACGCTTTTACACACGGACACTTTTACACACAGACCCTTTTACACACATATTGTTTTACACACAGACGCTTTTACACATAAAGGCTTTTACACACAGAAGCTTTTACACACAGACACTTTTACAGACAGACATTTTTACACACATACCCTTTTACACAGACACATTTACACGCAGAAGCTTTTACTCACAGACTCTTGTACACACAGACGCTCTTATAGACAAAACCCGTTACACACAGGCGCTTTTACAGGCCGACGCTTTTACAACACATACCAGCACGAAATGATGCTTTGAAATCGCAGTGAAACGTCGTGGCTCAGAAGTGCCAACCTTAGTGCACAGCACAGCGCTGAACACATTCCAGTAATTTGATTTACTTCAAGACCAAAAACATCCATCAAAAACCCAGGCCGGTACCAAACTGGAGCAAGAGCCACCTCGGAAATTTCAGATTGCACGATCATGCGTATAGTTGTTCACTCGTACCAAGATGAGATCGTCTGTCATCGAGTTGGATCACGCAAAAACATGTAGATCAACACTTTTTAACTGTACAAACAGACAGCAGTTGGCTACTGATTTTGCAGGTTCGCCACGAACAGTTTCTGCGACCCTCCACAGCACGGACAGTTCCTATCACTCTGAGAAGGTCGAGAAGTGCCACTCTAGTTGAAATCAAAAAAATGCAGTGCGCAAAGAATCACGCTGCGTGATGCAAGAATCACACGGCTCCTGCTCAAAAAAAACACAGCCGCACTTGATGTTTCTACAAAGCCGACAATCTACAATTGCTTGTGGATGACACATGTTACATTACTTTACTCTCGACATGCCAACAAAACTACAGCGCAAAAGCTCGGCACCATATAATGATCTGAATGCAACGCGTTTTTTTTGCCTGCTGCTCATGCATATCAATGAAAACATCATATATTTTTTTGTGCCATATATCACATAGATCCACTGCATTGCAAACGAACATTGGCATGATCACTATGAAATTCTGGAGATCTCACGGACAGCCCCTACAGAAACCTCGAGAAATGCAACAAATGTTGAAGATATTTGTTTGCCAATCCCTAATATTTTACAAACATTCAGTGTGCATATAAGAATTTTGATGTTCAAAAAAGCTCGGTACCATGATGCCGTGTATGACACATGTTATTTCATTTTATTATGGAAAATCCCACATAAATGGCCCAAAAAAGCTCGGTACCATGATGCTGTGTATGACATATGTCATTTCGTTTTATTTTGGAATAACACGTCATCTTGCATTGTCTTGCGTCATCTTGCATTGTCTTGCGTCATCTTGCATTGTCTTGCAAAATCTTGCATCATCTTGCATTGTCTTGCATTGCCTTGCATCATCTTGCATTGTCTTGCATCATCTTGCATCATCTTGCATTGTCTTGCATCATCTTGCATCATCTTGCATCATCTTGCTTGGCCTTGCATCGTCTTGCATTGTCTTGCATCATCTTGCATCGTCTTGCATCATCTTGCATCATCTTGCACAAACCCAATTACAACCAAAATTTGCACGCCCGCGCCTCCGATGGAGGCAACAAGACTTTCATCAACGCGCTGCGCAGCTCTGCTACAGTGAGCCAGTTCTTGTTGGATCGTGTCTCCACACCACCCGCAGCAGCCAGGGCCCGAAGCTCATCTCTTGATATTTCCGACAGAGCACTACGGAGCCACTCAACACCTTGTGAAACAGCTCCTACGCGAAGTTCTTGCAATTTGGCAGCCGATCCAACTTCCTGATCATCCGGCTACAGCATCCAACACAGTGCCGCCACAAAAAAAAACACCAATCCTACAAGATTGCACCATGTGACGAACATTCAACTTCGATCAAGAATACAAGTTTGGTTAAAACCCATTTTTGACGCACCCAACCTCCCTTGATGGCGCCAAGACTTTCATCAACGCGCTGCGCAGCTCTGCAACAGTGAGCCACTTGTGGTTGGGTTGTGTCTCCACACCACCCGCAGCTGCCAGGGCCCGAAGCTCATCTCTTGATATTTCCGACAGAGCATTACGGAGCCACTCAACACCTTGTGAAACAGCTCCTACGCGAAGTTCTTGCAATTTGGCAGCCGATCCAACTTCCTGATCATCCGGCTACAGCATCCAACACAGTGCCGCCACAAAAAAAAACACCAATCCTACAAGATTGCACCATGTGACGAACATTCAACTTCGATCAAGAATACAAGTTTGGTTAAAACCCATTTTTGACGCACCCAACCTCCCTTGATGGCGCCAAGACTTTCATCAACGCGCTGCGCAGCTCTGCAACAGTGAGCCACTTGTGGTTGGGTTGTGTCTCCACACCACCCGCAGCTGCCAGGGCCCGAAGCTCATCTCTTGATATTTCCGACAGAGCATTACGGAGCCACTCAACACCTTGTGAAACAGCTCCTACGCGAAGTTCTTGCAATTTGGCAGCCGATCCAACTTCCTGATCATCCGGCTACAGCATCCAACACAGTGCCGCCACAAAAAAAAACACCAATCCTACAAGATTGCACCATGTGACGAACATTCAACTTCGATCAAGAATACAAGTTTGGTTAAAACCCATTTTTGACGCACCCAACCTCCCTTGATGGCGCCAAGACTTTCATCAACGCGCTGCGCAGCTCTGCAACAGTGAGCCACTTGTGGTTGGGTTGTGTCTCCACACCACCCGCAGCTGCCAGGGCCCGAAGCTCATCTCTTGATATTTCCGACAGAGCATTACGGAGCCACTCAACACCTTGTGAAACAGCTCCTACGCGAAGTTCTTCCAATTTTGGCAGCCGACCCATCGTCCTACGGGCCAACGGCATGCAACACACCGCAACCACAAAACAGCACTCATCCGACAACATTGAACCATGTAACAAACATTCAACTTTCGTCATAACCTTTTTCTGCTGCACCCGACCTGCGTTGGGGGTGCCAAGACTTCCAACAATCGAGCGCGCAGCTCTCCAACCGCGAGCCACTTCTTGTCCGGTCCACGGCCAACATTCCGAGCACTTGCCATTTTGCGAAGCTCCAGTGCGGAAATTTCTTCCAGGGCCCCCTGGAGCCATTCACGGCCCCTGGTCACACTACTGCTACGCAGCTCCTGCAACCGAATTTCCACGGCACTGGACGACGCGGTCGCCTGCTCCATTCGCACGGACAATCCCTTCAGCAAATGAAACAGTGACCACAATGCTTTCACAAGTGTCACGGGTTTGCCACTTGAACCAAACATTTTGCATGCAGATAATGCTCACTAGCAAGCATGTTCACCGTCAATCTCTGTCATTTCCATGTTGTCCACCAAGAACAAAAGCCGCAACACTGAACACAGCTACTAGCAAATCCACTGCAATCCCCTCACCCCATGCAACACAAACAAAGTTTCAAAAATGTACATCGTGACTGCCATCATCACTCTCACTTCAACCAAAGCAACCGAGCTCCACACATTGCTAGCGCGGGTGCTATCAATCATCCATCCTCAGCCGATGTCCAAAAGTTCTGTATTATCATGCTAAACACAAATCAATCCTTGCAGTCACATGTCACCTCAACAGAAACCAGAACTCAATTTGCAATGGAACCGTTCCATGTCCACGGACAGCCCCTACAGAGAATGGAACAATCACAAAGCACAATCTCCAAAGAATCAATGCAAGACCATATCCACAGAAGAAAGATGTCGCGAGTATTGCTTTCAAGGCATCTCTGCATTCACTTGAGGCTCCGACCAAACGATTCTTTTGTAGAAGATGCAGTTGAATGCCACTCGCACAGACTTGTGCGGTAAAACTCCATGCTTGAATTGGAACAATCAAAAAACACAATCTCCAAAGAATGAATGCAACACCATGTCCACAGAAACAGAACATGGAACAATCACAAAACACGATCTCCAAAAAATGCATGCAGGACCATATCCACAGAAGAAAGATGTCGACAGCATTGCTTTAAATGCATACAGACCATTTTACACACAGAGCCTTTTACACACAGACCCTTCTACACACAGAAGCTTTTACACACAGACGCTTTTACACACAGGCGCTTTTACACACTAACACTTTTACACAGACGATTTTACACACAGACGCTTTTACACAGACGCGTTTACACACAGACGCTTTTACACACAGACGCTTTTACACACAGACGCTTTTACACACAAATACTTTGACACACAGACACTTTTACACACAGACGCTTTTACACACAGGCTTTTACACACAGACTCCTTTACACACAGACGCTTTTACATACAGACCCTTTTACACACAGACCCTTTTACACACAGAAGCTTTTACACACAGAAGCTTTTACACACAGACCATTTTACACACAGACACTTTTACAAACAGAAGCTTTTACGCACAGAGGCTTTTACACACAGACCATTTTACACACAGACACTTTTACACACAGAAGCTTTTACACACAGAAGCTTTTACACACAGAAGCTTTTACACACAGACCCTTTTACACACAGAAGCTTTTACACACAGAAGCTTTTACACACAGACCTTTTTACACACAGACACTTTTACACACAGAAGTTTTTACACACAGAGGCTTTTACACACAGACCATTTTACACACAGAAGCTTTTAAACACAGAAGCTTTTACACACAGAAGCTATTACACACAGAAGCTTTTACACACAGAAGCTTTTACACACAGAAGCTTTTACACACAGACCCTTTTACACACAGACGCTTTTCACACAGACGCTTTTACTCACAGACGCTTTTACATACAAACTCTTTTGCACACAGACCCTTTTACATACAGAGACCGGACCCGTGAAATCGCAATTTTACTTCAGTTTTTGACGTTCAACGTCCATTTCGTGCGAAAGGGTCGCGATGGACAAAGTAAAATCGCAATTTTACCCCAGTTTTGGACGTCCAACGTCCATTTCGTGCGAAAGGGTCGCGATGGACAAAGTAAAATCGCAATTTCACCTCAGTTTTTGACGTCCAACGTCCATTTCGCGCGAAAGGGTTGCGACTGACACCTCAGAATCGCAATTTTACCTCAGTTTTTGACGTCCAACGTCCATTTCGTGCGAAAGGGTTGCGATGGACTAACTAAAATCACAATTTCACCTCAGTTTTTGACGTCCAACGTCCATGTCGTGTGAAAGGGTTGCGATGGACTAACCAAAATCGCAATTTTACCTCAGTTTTTGACGTCCAACGTCCATTTCGTGCGAAAGGGTTGCGTTTCGTGGCGCTCCGGTGGCACTGCCCCGCCTTAAGAGAGAGATAGAAAGAAGAGCGAGAGGAGATCTGCAGATGTGAAGGTGTGAAGATGTGGATCTGCAGATGTGAGGGTGTGAAGATGTAGAGCAGCAGATGTGAGGGTGTGAAGATGTAGATCTGCAGGCGTGAAGCTGTGAAGATGTAGATCAGCAGGTGTGAGGGTGTGAAGATCTAGATCTGCAGATGTGAGGGTGTGAAGATGTAGATCAGCAGATGTGAAGGTGTGAAGATGTAGATCAGCAGATGTGAAGGTGTGAAGACGTAGATCAGCAGATGTGAAGGTGTGAAGATGTAGATCAGCAGATGTGAAGGTGTGAAGATCTAGATCAGCAGATGTGCAGGTGTGAAGATCTAGATCAGCAGATGTGAGGGTGTGAAGATGTATTACAACGGCTGCTTTTTTTACGAAGAACCCTTCGCAGGCGCTCTCGGGAAATATATACATATCTATTTACACACACATATATATATATACATACAGATGTATACATATATATATATGTATACACATATGCATATATATATATATATATACATATGTATACACATATATAAATACACATGTATACAAGTACATAAATACATCTTTAAAGTATATGTAAACATCCTCACACACACATATATATATATATATGTGTTGTGTATTCAAGCAAAAAACCACCTATGACGCATCACATGTGCAATTTCTTCAGAAATTGAATGCAAAAATCCAAAGGAAATCTCAGCCATACTCAGCTTGGAATCGAAAGCGGAGGCGGAACCTCCAGCCAGTCTAAAAGTGAGCAGTGTTTAAAACCCATGTTGGTTGATGTTTATGACAATTTACACTCGCCAACATTGATATTGGGTTCTGAATACTTGTCACAAGGACACGAGTCAAAATCTGACACGCTCAAGGCTCAAGGTTTGAATCCTATCAACACCTTTGTGGGGCGCATCGCAGCCCGAAATGGGGCGCCACAGAATCCAACTGGCTTTTCATCATTTCCCTCTTCTAATCAGCATTTTTGGGTAGACCAACGTTTTGGACTAACCAGGATAACTCCAAACAGTGAGAAGCCAACCGTGGCCTCACTGAGGTTCTGCTTCTACCGCGGCTTCCTCAAACAACGCGGACTTTCGGCAAAGTTCACAGGCCATGGATTGGCTCTAAGTCCCTGGAGCTTTGGAAGATCTCAAGTGATGCTTTCATACGTGTGCATTTGGATGTGCATATACGCATATGTATGCATATGTATATGTAGGTGATACTGTAGATGTCGATGCATATGTAGATGTCGATGTATGTGTAGATGTTGGTGTAGATGTAGACGTCGGTGTACATGTAGATGCACTGTATATGTGGATGTCGATGTATATGTAGATTTCGATCTCTTTGCAGATGTCGATGTATATGTAGATGTTGATGTATATGTAGATGTCGATGTATACAGCAACCGAGAGAATCATGGAAACAAAGTTGCATTTGACAGGCGCCGCGTTTCTGTCACGGGAAAATTCTCAACCTTTTTGATCCCACATTTGTTTTCCATAATTCTGTCGGCTGGAACACGTCCATTGATTCCCAGTTTGTAGCTGAAATAAGCTGCCATAAGCTGCTACAAGCTGCTAGAAAGTATGGTATGTAGGCAACGCAATGAAATGCAATGCAATGTAGTGTCATGTGATGTAATATTTTAGGGATAGGCTAGTAGGCTCCAACATCAAGTTGGTCCTATAGAAACTAGTAGCATTTTTTTTTCGAAATTTGGGATTCCAGGGGGTTTGCTGGAGGTCAAATTTGGTTCATTTTTGGGATACTTTTTTAAGCACTGGTTCCCGTTTCACTCTGGGGGTCTCGGGGTTGAGGCTGTGTTCGCCAGACGTTGCGCAACCGTCCGCAACCGTTCGCAACTGTTCGCGTGAGTATGGCCGTGCCTATGGCGAGTTCTGCAAAAGTGATCGCTTTTGGAGGTTTCAAATGTCGCGTAGCCTCGTTTCGCGTGGAAGGCGCGGCACTTAATGTGACATTCCAACATGTTTCATGACGTGTCGAACTTCATTTTGCGTGGCAGGCACAATGCTTGCGCGTCGTTTTCAGAAGATGAGTTGCAGTTTTCGTGGCAGGAAAGCTCCATCGTTATTTTGCGTTGCAGGTGCAGCACTTTAGACGTGCCGTGTTGCCTGTTTTTGGCGAATCGCATTGTCAGGGCTGCGTCAGGTGGTGACAACGTGCAAAGTACGTGCCTGGCAGGCGTGGCATGTTGTGACACGCGATGACACTCCACACTCTACACTTGATACTCTACACTTTACCCTTTACACTCCGCACTTTAGACTTCACACTTTACACTCCACACTTTACACTCCACACTTCACACTCCACAATGCCCACTTCACACTCTACACACTACGTTCCCCATGCAACACTCCACTTTCTTCACACCCCACACTTTGCACTCCACCCTCTTCCGCGTTCCACAGTCTACAGCGCACTGGTACGGTAAAAGGGGAAACATGTACGAGACTGTTCAAATAACTTGTTTCACAAAAGTGTTTTTCATGACTGCATTCGTGTTCGTGGGCTGCATCTTGTTTTCTTGACCAAATCCGGAATTACTCTCGTCCCTGCTGGAAGAAACATGTGAACATGGATTTAAAAATTCCATCTCCAGTTTGGGAACCATACATAGAATCAGTTTTTATACAGAATAACTTTCACACAATTTCCCTTGATTTTTCATTTGGCCAGTTTCAAACACGCAAAACATGGTCAAAAAAACTCCCGTCACGTAACTAAAAAATGAACGCAAACATATCCCCGTAATAAGTCAGACTACCCCTGTAAGAACTCAACCTATTTTTCGTATTTTCATACAGCTCAAGAACGGTTACTCAGTTACTCAAGTTATTTCCAACAATGACTTGAAACATTTCCAGTAGTAACTCAGGACCTGTCCAATAGTATTTCCAGAAAACAACCACTAGGGAGAACGTGATGCAGTCCATACCACACACATATATATGTATATATTATATGAACGAAATTCAGTGTCCCGCCACAGCCCTCCTTTGAGTCCTATAGTCCCCAGCGTGGTTGTGGTGGTGGAGTGCTAAGGGTGGGGGATGCATGTAGTGGATGGATAGTACCAAGGTGGGATGTAGGTCCACGGGCAGTATACTCAGGTGACAAACCAATAGAGAAAATACACAAGCGTAAAACAACACGGTGATAACAATAGTGATTATGATAATCATGCTAACCAGGATAGCAGTAAAAATAATGACAATTATGATAACACTAGTAACATTGATACCCGTGTTACCGAACAAGGCAGTGGCGGAAGTTTCATAGATAGGACACTACAGGAGAGGTGAGTTGTTGTGATGCATGGGTGGCAGAGCGAATCCGCTGATGGACCGACAGGTGGCTGGAGTTGTGCTTTTTGGAGTGATTGCAGTGGCCACCTCACCACTGCTGGATGTAGCGCGGTGTAGCGTATAATGTAGTTGTAGTTGTAGCTGTAGTTGTAGTGTAGTGATAGTTGTAGTGTAGTGTAGTTGTAGTTGTAGTGTAGTGCAATTAGTGTAGTGTAGTGTTTGAGTTGTAGCTGTAGTGTGGTGTAGTGTAGCGCAGTGGAAAGTAGCTGCAGTTGCAGTTGCAGTTGTAGTTGTAGTGTGCCTGCGTTGAGCTGTAGTTCTAGTTTTGGCTGTACGAGTAGTAGGAGTAGGAGTATTAGGAGTAGTAGGAGTAGTAGGATTAGTAGGAGTTGTAGTAGTAGGAGTAGTAGGAGTAGTAGGAGTAGTAGGAGTAGTAGGAATAGTAGGAGCAGTAGGAGTAGTAGGAGTAGTAGTAGGAGCAGTAGGAGTAGTAGGAGTAGTAGGAGGTAGCAGTAGTAGTAAGCAGCAGTTAAGCAGTAGTAGTAGTAGTAGGAGGAGGAGGAGTAGTAGTGGTAGTAGTGGTAGTAGTGGTAGTAGTGGTAGTAGTGGTAGTAGTGGTAGTAGTGGTAGTAGTGGTAGTAGTGGTAGTAGTGGTAGTAGTGGTAGTAGTGGTAGTGTAGTGTAGTGTAGTAGTGGTAGTAGTGGTAGTAGTGGTAGTAGTGGTAGTAGTGGTAGTGGTAGTAGTGGTAGTGGTAGTGGTAGTGGTAGTGGTAGTGGTAGTGGTAGTGGTAGGAGTGGTAGTAGTGGTAGTAGTGGTAGTAGTGGTAGTAGTGGTAGTAGTGGTAGTAGTGGTAGTAGTGGTAGTAGTGGTAGTAGTGGTAGTGGTAGTGGTAGTAGTAGTAGTAGTAATAGTAGTAGTAGTAGTAGTAGTAC